>OY992878.1:67966147-67981147 GCA_963921405.1 Cepaea hortensis
AGCAATGAAAAACTATTGAACGTAAAAACTTGCCTAGTACATCAACAGCAGCTGAAAAATGCTGGTGTTGACTGCAACGTCCTGTAAGGGATATGCAACATTAAAAAAAGGAGTTGCTATAGTGTCTGCTGTCTTACGTTTTGACGGAACACTAGTTCTTACACACAGTAGTCTGACTCTGCTTCTTTTTTATATATTGTATACTGAATTTAAGAATCGACAGCACTGCCCTCCGGATATTCTCAAACATTTTCTCCATCCCACTCTTCAGAAGCCGTCGAAGAGTTTCCATGGTAATTATTCCAGTAGCAATTTGATTAACAAAAAAGCCGTCTGGCATTTTCTACACACCAATATACATGCAAGGTTGTGCTCACACAAGGGAGATACCGCTGATATAAAGGCACTGAAATAGCAACATTCACACGCCGGTGACATCATCATCTACACAGACGGTGAAGCGGGGGTCAAGGTCAACAAGAGCATATACAGCACATAAAATGGGAAAAAAACATTCAAATACGATTAGCAGCGCATATCTGACAACTATATCAAGCATGATTATAGAGATGTCCAGATTTCTCAGATGGGCAGCAGGACAAGAAGCCAACAACATGCGACCACCACATCTGACATCATGAACATGGTACAGAAAATCGTAAACGGTAGTCTCCATATTGAATGGGTAGACGCCATTTGAAAGTCACGCCTCACAACCTGGATGTTCGCACCCGGACACGCCGGGGTAAAGGACAATGAACACGTAGACCAATTGGCAAACAATGCACCAATACAAACTGGAAGAAGCATATGCAAGACCGATATCGCCAATGCAGAACGGACTCAGCTGGCCCGATAGCGACATGTCTTTAACGCTAGTTCGATTACACGAATTAAGAATAAAGCCTGACTAAGAACGTCAATGCCTTTTCGAGGGCGAGAGAGGAGAAACTACAACCAATTCCTCATGGGAACAGTGAGTAGACATATTTTGAGATGGCTGCTGCATCGAAGGACTGAGCACGTATGGGAATCCCCAATGTGTGGGGATGTCAATCGTGATAATACAACATAACCAATCCACATGTTTAAGAATTTCCCAATTGACTTAAATGTTGCATCGTTGTATTTGTTTCTTGTTGGGGATGACTATCCTCTCTTTTCTTTTTAAAACAGTTTAATTTTAACCGTAGTTGCTTACTGTGTACAATGACCAATGCACTTGACACTAATATGTAATAATATTATACTAAATAAATAATACTAATAAATAACACGCAATACTAATACTGCTAGCACCTTGCTGTCTTGACAGGCGATAGGCATAATAACCTTCCAGCACAAAGCCTGGGCTGAACTGTAGAGACCATGTGTTGCCCATGTAGCCAGATCTCCCTCTCTCGGCCTGTCTAGTTTACTCCCGAGAAAAAGGTAACACCAATACATCTGGAACAAGACAAGCGACAGAAGCTGCCGTATCAGCAAAGCAATGCTTTATCGGTCGCTTAAAAAAGTCACTTAAAAGTCGACAGGGTCGACTTCATTGCACCGGGTTTTATCCCATATGGCTTGGTCTCTTTCCGCATCACGGAAAGCGTCGCACAAAGCACGAACTCCGTAGCTTTTAGCGACGACCCACAGGAGTCTCCGAAACATTTAACTCGTAAACCGAAGGACGCGGCCCGGAATCGAACCCACAACCTTCGGAGCGCGAGTCAAACGGCTTGACCACTTCACCACAGAGACTCCCTGCTTTATCGGTCAGAGCTTCTATCCTTGACTGTTTTCACAATGTGAGTTGTCGGGTTATGTGAGCGCTGTCGAACATTCAGCACTAACAGAAAGCAGTTGTACCGTCTACTGTCATATAGTAGCTCAGTCATATCTGAACAAGACCTAACAAAAAGTATTTATATATAATAATAAATAATTCTAATAAATAACAATGAATACTAATATTTAATAATATAATACCAAACGCTGCAGATCCTGCTCATTGTCTGCAATCGATACTGTATCATCTGCATGTCTATGTGGTAAAGTCGTTTCAGATATTCAAAATCCGGTATCCTTCTGAAATATGTCTAAACAGTTGCATTGATTATATAGTAAATTGGTTTCAGCTATTAAAATCGAACTATAAACATGATTTTAAAAAATTAAATAAATATTTAAACTAAATAAACTATTCTTTCCTGTTGAACACGCCCTGAATTCAGCGATAGACGGACCGTACATTTTCCCTATAAACTTTTACTTTTTTATTTCCCCGTGACTTTTACAGTAAATCACTTAGAGTCTAGCCACATGACACAATCAATCATTCCATGCTATATTCGCACGGAAGACCCCGCTGAAGTGAATTTCCTAGCGCTTCCGCCGCTTGTCAAAACCATTCATCACGCAATGTAATCGCTTGCAGTATCACTCGCGGAAATAAACGATGATAGGCGAACCCTGGGGGTCACCACAGTAAATAAGCTGAAATACCTTTAATGGAATATCGGATGTATCCCAGGGGTTTGACAGAGTAAATAAGTTGACATACTTATAATGGAATGTCAGATGAACCGGTTGGTGGTGGTGATGGGGTGTTTGGTACCGGAGTAGATAGGATGAAATACCTTTAATGGTATATGGGATGAACTCAAGGGGTTTGCCTGAGTAAATAAGTTGAAATACATTAAATGGTATATTAGATGAACTGGGGGAGGGGGGAGGAGCAGAGTAAATACGCTGAAATACCTTTAATGGTATATGGGACGAACCAGGGGCGTTACCAGAGTACATACGTTGAAATACATTTAACTTCGATATACTGACTATTCAGTATTACTATGAACAAACAATGGGAAATGTAAAAAAAAAAAAAAAAACCCACTAAAATCAGCGCAAGAGCAAAGTGAAAATCGAAATCTACATCTCTGTGCAACATAAGCATAAATAACGATAACATTTAAAGCAAATATGTCAACATATATAACCGGCTCCGTGGCCGAGGAGTTAGCAGCTTTCTCCGCTAACTCCGAATACTCTCGTCACGTGACGCGACGAGAATTAGCAGTGGTTCGAATCGCAAAAGTGACTTATGAGAGTATGGAGCCGGTCGCTCAGAAAGTCGTGGCGTGCTGATGAGCGTACTCTAGCCTAGGAATCAACATACAGCTGAAAGATGCTGGTGTTGACCGCAATATCCTGAAACAGGATGGAAACGCGGAAAAAAAAAAAAATGTCAACATATATATGGAGATAACACAGATTGAGAAGTTTTCAATATGTAGATTCTGTGCTGATGGAAGATGGAAAACTAATGACATAAATACTCGTATATTTTTTTTTTTTGCGCTCGCTCGCTTTGAACTCAAACGTAGTCCTTACACATTATTGTTAGTAGTGCTGGACTGAATTTTGCGTGTGGATTAGCTTTCCTATAAACAGTGTCCCTCGCCATCAGGCGAGCCACTTCGACTTCAGAGGTACTTGTAATTCACGTCCCCAAGTCAAGGACGAGAGGTCAACTTTTTAGTCCAACTGTCCGGTGTAGGGGTTGAACTCGCTACCTCAGCATCAGCACACCAGATGTTTAAGAACGCGTGTTCTTATCCATTCGGCCATGCTGACCTTTACTCGCATATGACAATAATGAATGCAAAAATTAAGACAATTAAAACTTTTATAGATTGGAAAAGATCATCATCATCATCATCATCATCATCATCATCATCATCATCATCATCATCATCATCATCATCATCATCATCATCATCATCATCATCATCATCATCATCATCATCATCATCATCATCATCATCATCATATTCCTCCATTTTGACGTCTCAATCCGTCTAGCATCATTTCTCTTGGCTTTCTTCTTTCACCATTGATCTTTGCAGTTGTCACGATGTTCTCCAATGCCTCTCTTCTCATCACATGTAAAAAGAAAGCTGTCTGTCTCATTCTTATTGTTGTATATAATGTTATAGACTCTTCCATGCAATCATTGTTAGTTACTCTTGCAGTCAAAGGTATTTGCAACATTCATCTCAGGAACCACACCTCCGTTGCTTCCAAGTTCTTTCTAATTTGTTCATTTACGTTCCAAGATTCACCGCCATATAGAAAAACTGGTTCTATATAACACGCCAGCTCTCTCGTTCTGACATACAGTGGAACACAGCGACGTCACCACAGCAAGAGCACGATTGCAACATACATGTGTGAAACTTGACATTTAACAAACCAGCTGGGAAGAAAGCACGTATACGCCTTTGAATATAAGTGTTGCAGAAGAGCATTCAACCGACGAAATAGAGAACAAACAGATCTATCCAACAATAACTCCGTGTTGACGATGAATTTCAGTTAATATTAATAAAATGTGGTTTCAAATTGCTGTTATTCAGCCAGAAGCGCAGAGTTGGGGCTGAGCGTCCAACCCATGCAAAATACCTGCCATGACATCTGCAACTATCCTCTCTAGCAGCAAAAGTCCAACTCCTGGCCTTAACGTGGCGGAACTGTTTTAACTAACATGAGAAGGGGCGACAGCCTATCGCTGGCGCCGTAAAAATATCTAGACTGCTCTAGACGCTCTAGATATGTATGCACGTACACACACAAGCAGACACGTGTGTACATGCATTCATATGTAAACTCGAGAAAGGCCAGTCTTCTCTAGCAAAGGAAAGGTGATGAAGACGGAGGCAAACGGCCAGGAGGCGCACCACATAAATCAGTATGTCACCCAATCACGCCATGAAATATGTCTATTACTACAAACTGGTACATTCATAAAAGAGACAACATTGCAATTATAGACAAATTTGAAGCGAACGAAAGAAGAAGAAGAAGAAGAAGAAGAAGAAGAAGAAGAAGAAGAAGAAGAAGAAGAAGAAGAAGAAGAAGAAGAAGAACAAGAACAAGAACAAGAAGAACAAGAAGAACAAGAAGAAGAGAAGAAGTTAATATAAATACAATTATGAAAACTGAAATATTTTAGGCCTGTAAAAAGACATGAATGTCTGGAAAAATATTTATGGATTTATGGAGAACGATGTATCGCCGAAGCGGAGAAGCGGAAGACACACCGTAGATGGATTCACGATGTGATAGATAATTTAAATATGACAACAAGAGAGGCGGGACAACTGTCTTGTACCAGAGTGAAATTTCGAAACTCTGGCACAGGCCAGGCCAGGCCAATGAATAATGATGATGATGACATGTTATGTTATGGTGTAGTGACATAAAAATACAATACAAGTCTCTGGACTGAATAACTTGAAATGATATATTTTATGAGTCTGGCAAAGGCAGCTTTAACCACGCAGTTTACGTCACAAGACAAAGGCAACCAATCAAAGCAATTTTAAGGGCGCTTGTTAACTGCAAGATTTATTGCGTCCACGTCTGCCTGATAGCGATTTCCATTGTAATAGAGGTTTGAGTTGTATACTCTGCAGTACGTCAGCACTGTTTACCACTTAACGTTGGTCCAAAATACAAATGTCTCGATCAATTCAATAATAACATATAGAGCCAGGTTGGGTAAGTGGTTCAAATGTTTCGTTTGGTGCAGAAATTTGGTGGGGGAAAATTGATAGCGGGGTAAAAAATAGCGTTGTTGGTAAGGAAATACGCTGATAATGTCATGAACGCGGTCGGACGAAAGTTCGGCGCTTGCTGTCGTCGTCGTCTTGCTAAGTGAGTAAAAGGCTGGCTACCTATACCTCTGCGAGGCCCCATCACATCACATAATCAATATCAGGTTTCTGCTCCGGGTCGAATTAAAAGAAGATATTTAAAAATTGGAATGAGTTTTCAGTACACTGTTTTCTTGTTTCTGTAGTAGTGTTTTACTATTTTCATATCTGCCATTTGATCAGCTAGTAAATTAGTAAATATTTGATTTTTATTTGATATTTCAGATCTAGAACAATGAATGGTTTTGCAACAGAAAAGCTGCCCATGTTGAAAGCAGCAAGCATCAAAAAGCATCCACGTATTCAAAGACTACTCAGCTGGAACCAGTTCAGCAGCAATGAGGTGGAACAACTGTACCAGCGGTACGTCTTCAAGATACAGCAGTCGGCCATGGTATGCTTGGCCCTGCTGCTCACCATTCTCTGTTTCAGTCTGGCCATCTTAACTACGACTTACATCGGGAACTACACAATCTACAGTTTGTACTTGTTCATTCAAGGCCTGATATTTTTGATTTTCTTCATATACATGAAAGCGAATTTGATGAAAGAAAAATACTTTCTGGTGGTGAACTATACAGTTCTAGTTTTCGTCGCTGTCTTGTGCGTCTTCAGTGTTCCTCTACCATTTGGAGCACCAGCAGGTTTTGAAGATCACAAGCTGAATGTAGCAGACGGGGCATGGGTGGTGGCCTTTGTCGTCTTTAGTGTCTACGCTCTGATGCCGATCCGAACTCTATCCAAGTGTATTTGCGGCGTATTTCTTCCCCTCATCCATATTTTGGTGTCGTCACAAACTTGCGTCCAGATTCCGGATTTATTTTGGCGACAGGTACGTCTGCCATTGTCTTGATATTGTTTAGTGTCGCTTAGATTAAGTTAAATGTTTAGCCTTGATTAGGCTCCATATTTAGTGTCGCTTAGGTTACGTGTTTAGCGTTGAATAGGTTCAGTGTTTAGTGTCGTTTAGCTTCAATGTTTAGTGTCACGTGGGTTCGATATTTAGTGCTGCTTAAATTAAATGTTCAGCGTTGATTAGGTTCAATTTTTAGTGTATTTTAGCTTCATTGTTTAGTGTTGTTTAGGTTAAATGTTTAGTGTCGGGTGGATTTGATATTTAGTGTTGCTTAAGTTAAACGTTTAGCGTTGATTAGGTTCAATGTTTAGTGTCGTTTAGTTTCAATGTTTAGTGTTGCTTAAATTAAATGTTTAGCGTATATTAGGTTCATTGTTTAGTACCGCTTAGCTACAATGTTTAATGTCGGGTAGGTTTTATATTTAGTGTTGCTTAGGTTAAATGTTTAGCGTTGATTAGGTTCAATGTTTAGTATCGTTTAGCTTCAGTATTTAGTGTCGGGTGAATTTCGTGTCCCTTAGGTTATATTTTTAGCGTTGATTTGGTTCTTTGTTTAGTGTCGCTTAGCTTCAATGTTTAGTTTTGGGTGGGTTCACCTCACATAGCAGGCGACGACGTTGATATAGAACTGCACTGATAATTTTTTTTTTTTGAGCTCGCTCGCTTTGAACTCAAGCGTATTTCATACACACTATTTTTATAGTAGTGACGGACTGAATTTTGCGCGTGGGTTAGCTTTCCCTATTAACAGTATCCCTCGGCATGAGGCGAACCCACTCCGACTTCAGAGGTGCTTGTAATTGACGTCCCCAAGTCAAGGACGACAAGTCAACATTTTAGTCCAGCTGTCCAGTGTAGGGGATGAACCGCTAACCTCGGCTGCAGCACACCGGATGTTTAAGAGCATCATTCTTATCCATCGGTCATGCGGACCTGCGCTGATAATATCAGGAGTACGGTTGGATGCCTGGACCCGTCCCCTGTTATGTGAGTGAAACATTAGCCACCTTCCCTCAGTGCATCCAGGCCTACATCACGTGGTGGCTTTATCACATCACAGACCCATGGCGTGAAACTGCTTCTGGACAATGTTTCTGGTTAAATGTTTAGTGTCACCCAATTTCAATGTTTAATGTCACTCAATGTCAATGTTTAGTATTTAACAAAGATGGTGCATGCCCTTTGCAGGACGTTACGATCGATCTCAACCCTATGTTGATTTTCTAGATAAGTTTACGTCAAGTAATTTACCATAGCTTGCTGAACGAGACGTCACCGTTGAAGTCTAACTGACCGGTATAATGGTTGAACCCGCTACACCACTAACAGCGCACCGGAAGTTTACACACAAGCGCATTAAACCACGCCGCCTTGTAAACCTCTAATTGTTAGTATAGAGTAGTTTTAGTGTTTAGGATGGCTTATGTTCAGTGTGTAGTGTACCCTAGGTTTAATGTCTGCTTATGTGTAATGTTTTGCGTAGTTTATGTTCAATATTTAGTGTAGCTTCAGTGCAATTTTTGCGTGTCGGTAAAGTTAAATGTTTAGTGTCAAACAGGTTCAATGTTTAGTGTACCTGAGGATCAATGTTTAATTTCTGTAACATGTATGTGGTATATACACACACTCACGCTCAGATGGCGGCCTCTAGAAAGCTCATAGATTGAAGGCCAAGACCAAAATTAGGAGGGTATTGATCAGAGAGTTGCTGCTTGCAGACGATGCAGCAATTACGACCCACTCTGATGAAGAATTACAACGTCTACTATCTGCATTCTCCAATGCTTGTTCTGAATTTGGTTTAACTATTAGCAAAAATAAGACACAGATTATGTCACAAGGTGTACATGGGTTATCATCAATCTTTATTGATGACGCCTAACTGGAGATAGTAGACCATTTTACATATTTAGGTATTGGTAAATAGCAAATTATCCCTAGACCAGGAAATGAACATCAGGATTGGTAAGGCAGCAAACACAATGAACAGGTTAACAAAAAGAGCCTGGGAGAGCAGGAAGCTTATTGCCAAATCAAAAATCCTTGTCTGTCAAGCCAGTGTCCTTAGTACTCTTCTTTATGGCAGTGAAGCCTGGACAACTTACTCACACCAAGAGAAACGTTTAAACAGCTTTCATATGCGGTGTCTGTGAAGAATACTTGGTATTAAGCAACAAGACAACATCACAAATACTGAAGTATCGGAAAGATCAGGTGATGTGACTGTTGGTTACATGCTCAGTCTTCGTAGACTTAGATGGATAGGACATGTTAGGAGTACCAAAGGACATCTGTTTCGGTGAATTACACATGGGAAGAGATCTCTGGGTCGGCCTCTACTACGATTCAAAGATGTGTGTAAACGGGGAATGATTGGTAAGGCATTGATAATGCACATTGGGAGCAAGTCGCCACCGAACATGTTGCACGGAGGGCAAATATCATAAATAGAATAAAGACAAAGAAGAAAATATATATTGACGCCTTGCCGTCTTGACAGACGATAGTTTGTTAGTTTGTGCTTCAAAAAGGCATAATAACTACAACCCATAGGGGTAGCGAATGTGACTTATCAGACCAAGACACACTGTAAATGTAAAATATATATATAAATCATCATCATCATCATCATCATCATCATCATCATCATCATCATCATCATCATCATCATCATCATCATCATCATCATCATCATCATCATCATCATCATCATCATCATCATCATCATCATCATCATCATCATCATCATCACCACCACCACCACCATCAAGTGCCATGTCGATTGGCGTAGGCGTTCATGATTCTCCACAGATCTCGGTCTTTGGTTTTCTGGATCAACTCTGCTTATGATTATCCTCCATGCCACCATCCCGATCCATCCAGCATCATTTCTCTTGGTCTACATCTCCTCTCTTCCCCTTGATCTTTCCAGTTGTCACAATGTTCTCCAACGCCTCTCTTCTCATCACATGACCAAAGAAAGCTGTGTCTCTTTCTTATTGTTGTATAAATGTTCAAGTCTCATTAGTCTCTTTCAGGCAGTCGTTGTCAGTTACTCTGGCAGTCCAAGGAATTCGCGACATCATCTCAGGAACCACATCTCTGTTGCTCCCAAGGTCTTCCTAATTTGTTCATTTACACTCCAAGATTCACTGCCATACATCAAAACGGGTTCTATATAGTACTTCAGCACTCACCTTCTTACATTAAATGATAGTGACTTATTGCATACGATATTCTTCATTTTCTGAAATGTAGCTTTTGCTTGCCCGATTCTTCTCTTTATCTCTGTTGGGCATTGTTCATCTGATGCTATAAATGCCCCTAGGTAATTAAAACTATCCACTTGGTTAAGACTTTACCCTTCTATTTCGATTTAACATTTTGGTGTCACCTTTTTCTTTGATATCACCATTGTTACTGTTTTCTTGATATTCATGGAGAGTCCGTTCTTTGAACTCTGTGATACTACATTGTCCAACAATTGTTGTAGATCTTTTGCATTATCCGCCACCAATACTGTGTCATCTGCATAGTGTATATCGTATATATTATAACCTCCGAATAGTATTCCTGGCTTCTCTTTGATCTCCATCATTATTACTTCGCTATATAGGGAGAAGAGATCCGATGACAAAACACAGCCCTGTCGTACTCACAGCCTTATTTATTAATGATTGTTCTCTTTATTTGCCATTTTAATTGCTGCTTCTTGGTTCCAGTAAATAAAGTTTATTATTCTGAGATATTTAACATCAATGTTAATATCTTCCAACATGTTAATCAGTTCATCATGTTTTGCTTTATCAAATGCCTCAGTATAATCTATGAAGCACAAATATATGGCTTTCTATGTCTCTATTGATCTTTCTATTATTGTCCGTAATGTATATATTGCATTGTTTATACCCTTTCCTTCCACAAATCCATACTGTTCTTCACCAATTTCCATTTTTAATTTCATTCTTGTTCTTCTCATTATAATTCTGAGTAGAAGCTTAGTGACATGGTTTATGATGTTAATCGTACGAACATATTCGTATATATATCTTCGTACTAAGTGACCTAATGAATGAAGGCATTGGATATTTAATAATCATGTGTTAGATATTTTGGAGGTTGAGTGACATAGAGGTCCGACTTCAATCTCTAATTCATGTAAATCGAGTACGAATAACGCCGTGCATTAAAGAAATCACACGAATCCAAAAGATATACATCTTCACATGATCAAGAGGTATTGGAGCGGATGCTTCGCCTTCTTGGAGTGTGGTGAAAAACCTGCAGGATTGTGTACAAGGCCTACCCAAACAATCCTAGAGACACAGGCAGAGTACCGACAGGAAAGTACTGCCATAACTTAAATGCTGAAATTGAGGCAATCAAGAAAGCAACAAAGAAATTACTAAATACCAGCAATGGTACACAACCTGTGATGCTATTGACAGATGCAAAATCAGTTCTCGAGGCGCTCCTGTCTGGGAAATTGCCAGTACTAAGGACACTACTTTCTGAACTTAGCAGTCAGCATAAGGTCACCATACAGTGGATACCATCCCACTGTGGAGTACCCGGAAACGACAGAACTGATCGATTGGCTAAGGACGGAGCCAAAGAAGAACAGCCTGATGTGCCCGTTACATACCACCAAAAGAAAAGAATGATCAAATCAGTCAGAAAGCCACCAAAACCTGCTCAAGATGACTACCACGTTATGGACATACCAGAGCAAGTCATTATTCTGCGCCTCAGAACAGGGCACAATAGATTACGCAAGCACATGTATACAAAATTCAAGATTGGTGAAACAGCCATGTGCACATGTGGATTGGCGTCGCAGACAGCAGAGCACATACTCCAAGACTGCCCAAAATGTAACATATCTAGGCAAACCTTCTGGCCTAGAGAGACGACAGTGGAAGATAAACTCTATGGACCGCTGTGTGAACTGAAAAAGACAGTTAAATTCACACAAGAGACAACATTGCAGTTATAGACATATTTCAAGCGAACGATGGAAGAAGAAGAAGAAGTGTACAGGGCCTTTACTATGTTATTCGAAACACAGCTGCTAGCGATTTGGCAGGAGTCTGCATTGTGTTGGATTTTTACGAAATTGTATGGGTGCCGGTCGTTCAGAAAGCAATGACAAACTACTGAACGTAAACTTGCCCAAGAATCACGAGCAGCCAAAAATGCTCAAGTTGACTGCTAAATGGCATACAAATGGCAAATTCTAGGGTTGACTGCGACGTCCTGTAAACCGATATGCGACTAACTTAAAAAAAAATATGTTACGTTAAAAATGGCTTATGTTATTTTTATACAAATCTTCTATTATGTTTACATAATTTTTGTGACTGTGAATATTTATCTTCTGATATACATACTTGCCCTCTGTTATGTTTACAATTTATTTGTTATTATTACAGATGTTTTCTGTATTGCTGACAGCAGTTTTCTGTTATATTTACAGTCTTCTATTATGTTTAGTTTTCCCACAACTGTCTTCTATTATGCTTAGTTTTCTCATGCCATTGTATATCTTTTTGTTTGTATTCATGGTGAGACCCGTTGACTGCCTGTCACTCTGGACGATTGTTATTGACGCTTCTTCTATTGCCTTCTGTCCTCCAATAGAGCATAGACCCTCAACCAACTGACCTCAATCCCCGTTATCATTAACTGTCCCGTGCAGCTCTGACCTTGTGCTTCTCACTTTGTCCATTTCTGTTTCTACTTCTCTTCTCCATGAGTTGTTTAGTCTTCCTCTATTTCTGTTGCTCCGTGTGTTCCAGACTAAGGCTGTTCTATGTATACTATTCTCGAATTTTCTCAATGCATGCCCTATCCAACGCCAGCGTCTTTTCTTCACATTTTGGTTCAGGTGTATTTGTGATATTGACTGCTTGGTCACCCCACGTGTAAAACTGTCATCAGGTCATGGTTCCGTCGCTACTGAGTTAAGTGCACGGAGCGACACAGTGAGATGTGGGTATCATGTGGAATGATTTTACATCTGTCCGCTGTGCATTGTACTGTAAACTGCACTTTTAGAAAAATGGCGGAAGGCAAGTTGCTGAACTAGCTGGTTTTGCTTCATGCAGTGATGTGTGTGCAATTGTTGGTTTTCTAGAGACTGTCGCCCCCATAGAAGTTGAACTGTAATTTTATTGGCGAACTGCTGTGGTGGCATTCTGGCAGCGGCTTTATGCATATATGGCTGTGTGTGCTGCTGGTTTGTCGTGACTGCTGTCTGTTTCACTTTTCCCACGGAACAGTGAGGAGAATGTTGTATGATATTCACTGACACAGGACCGGAGCATTGTTGGGCGACTCTTTGCAGTGAAGTTGGAACCGCGACTAACGACTATAATCAGTTAGCTTTCCTTATAGTCAGGTGCCAATCGCTTGGTTGGCGGATGCTTAAAGGAGACTTTAGTATTCTGATAATAACAGCAGCTTGGGTGGTAACTATTTAGTCGAAGTCTTGCGAGAGCAATTATATCCTTTGAATTGATTCTGCTTCCTAAAATACACAGCAGCCAAAGTGAGAATTATCGAATGAAATATCGCATCTATGTAATGTGCGCGACCGGGAAGCATAGCTTTCTGTAACAAAGAAGAATGGGTATTGTGTGTGTGCGCGCGGCGCGCACGTGTAAAGGGTCGACAAATAGGAGAGATCCTGACATTAGTCGAAATTTTCTGTCTTTCTTTCTCGGAGCACTTTCATTTATTCTATAAAGGAAACTTGTCGTATCTAGTACACTTTAATTGCAGATAAAGAAATGTATACTGCATCACGATTGCACATAATTTAATTAGAAGTCCAAAGATTTTTGTCTCACAATCGTTCACTTGGAAGAAGAGGATGCATCCTATGATATTTCATTTATCACTCTTTGGGAGAAGAAGCTTTATGTCTTATGCAGGTAGTGTGTTATGGCTGATTTCATATTTCATGTATCGCCATTTGGGAGACGCAATTTGATGTATTATGAAGGTCATTCTGTATGGTTGGCTTCATATTTCATGTATCACTCTTTGGCGGCTGATAAACATTCATTACCTGCTACCTGTGCAGAACTAAAATGGTAGGGCGGGATAAATAATTCGGATATTTGTGAGATAATTAAACAAATTCCAGCGGATCATAAGGCGGGGAAATGGCAGTCGCTGGACAGGACACACTTTGAGAAAATCTGATAAAAGTATAACTAGACAGTAGTTTCTCAGGAACCCATAGTGACAACACAATAAAGGGAGATCTAAACACACACACACACACAGAGGCGTACTAGAGACAGTGATAAATGATGTGGAGAGGACATGGGGAGGGTAGAGATGTCAGAGAAGCGAACTAGAGACAGTGATAAATGATGTGGAGAGGACATGGGGAGGGTAGAGATGTCAGAGAAGCGAACTAGAGACAGTAATAAATGATGTGGAGAGGACATGGGGAGGATAGAGATGTCAGAGAAGCGAACTAGAGACAGTGATAAATAATGTGGAGAGTTCATGGGCAGGGTAGAGATGTCAGAGAAGCGAACTAGAGACAGTGATAAATAATGTGGAGAGGAGATGGGGAGGGTAGAGATGTCAGACAGGCGAACTAGAGATAGTAATAAATAATGTGGAGAGGACATGGGGAGGGTAGAGATGTCAGAGAAGCGAACTAGAGACAATGATAAATGATGTCGGTCGGTCGGTCGGTCGGTCTGTCTGTCTGTCTGTCTGTGACCCATGCAAACAAACAAGAGGCGTCCAAGCTCCAATTACACCACAGATCTATACAAGAACATAGGGACTGCCACATATACATTGCTAAAAATGACAACAGAAGGTAGGAAAAAGACGCAAGCAGACGACTTCAACACCAGTCTTAAAACTGACCGCAGATTTTACCATTGTGAAAATCAACGCAAAGAGGTCTGCTCCCAAATATTCTGGTGTCGAACCAGTTCTGATCTGTCGGAGTTGTGAAAATGCGATCACTTCCTCTAAGCCACAGACGCCGACCAAATCATCGTCATACGTTCGTAAAAATAGCTCATCACGTAGCAGGTCCTGTTCAGAACGTCGCTCTTGCCACGGCCCGCCGACAAAGACTCTCGTTCCCTTGTCAGTTCTTCTACCTCTGTCACTCATACGCCAAAGGTGCCCATAATGTCCTTTCTTCTTGCTGGTAGACGCCTTCTTCCAGGAACCATGCCTTCCATTACTGTTCTCTCCAAGCCACATTTCATCTCATCATCTCATCATCTCATCCCATCCCATCATCTTATCGCATCTCATCATCTCATCTCATCTTGTTCCCTGGTACATTGCGGTGTCGAGGTTAAGCATAAACAGTGAGAGTGTGTCATACTGGTTTAATATGGCCAAAGTATTTCAGATTCCTCAGAAGTAATGCTGTTTTTGAGCTCGCTGTCTTCAATA
>OY992878.1:67986147-68116147 GCA_963921405.1 Cepaea hortensis
TGGTGAAAATGTAAATAATGCTTGAATAAGAAACAATAAGACAATTGGCAACGCGTTGCCGTTATGTGCAGTGCTTTCATTAGTCCAATGTGTGGTTACATAGTCAGTGGTTTCAGAGTTCGGAGACTGAAGTAGAGGGCCTGCATGGCTGTGGGAAATAACATATTGTATTGAGCCAAGAACCCCTGGAACATTATATAAACGATCGTGGAGAGCTCTGAACAGTTCAGATGGACTTGACCCATAGTAGAGCAACATGCTTGCTTGTGTTCGTTGGCTTGAGCTCCAACGCGAAGTCCTGTATGTCGGATGAAGGCATCCTGTTGTCCAACATCAGTGTGATGTCATACAGGACCTGAGGTTTGCGTGAGTATCCGTTGTCCCATGTCTGGCTTATTGGTATGCAGACTGGTGGTTCCTCGCCGTACAGGCAGACACTCTCCGACTTCGGAGGAATCGGCGATCCTACTGACTTTAGCCAGGACCCCGAAGAGACCTGTTGCCGAGTACGCTCGACGAGGACGCGTCAATAGGTCTTGGCCAGTATATAACCCGGCCCTGGTGCCCTGGAAACACCTCTGCGTCCCTAGAGCAACATGATAACAACATTACGACCCATGACAAGAACCATATGCCCAGTTCCAGTTAAGGTGTGTAAAAAGCCCTTTGCTTACTTTTTAATTATGGGAGGGAGTGGAGCTCAAGCTAGCGTTTCAATACAGATGATAACGACTTATAATTGTGCGTTTAGTGTACATTTAAAGTTGTCCATCCGAAGTTCGCTTAATTACTTCTGGCCTGATGTCCAACTCTTGCCTGCTGTTAACTGTAGTCGATCAAGTTTGTTTCTGTTACTAGAAAACTACTTTATTTATTGTCTCTCGGTGCATTCCATGCACGAAATTTATGACGTCATCGCTTCGTGCCCTCTCGCTTGTGAAAACCCCAGCAGCCTTTCAAATATCCCATCTGACACGTGAGTAGGTTTCTCTTGGAAGATGCGGATAAGGTCCCATCCTTACATTGATAACCACGTGATGGAAGAAGCATACTGCTGTTGATGACTGTTATAATGACTTCAATCGGCATCGTCCGACATTTCAGTATGCTGACAGCTGCTAAGCCTCTTGCTAGGTTGTTTCTATCTCCTTGTTCAATTTTCTATCCTCAGTGAAGATGTTGGCTAGATACTACTGTGAAAGTTTTGGCCAAAAAGCTGTCTACATACCCAAGTGAAAGCTGAAAAGCAAATCTTATATATTAATGTTAACTTTCAGCCCCCCCCCCCCCCGCCCACCCCAATCTCTAAAATATGATGTTAAGTAGGAGTATAAAGTTATCCAATATGAAGTTTAGTAAATAAGTTTAGTAATATGAAATTATATTGCGCAAAAAGTCACTATCATTGAATGTAAGAAATACAGTGCTGAAATGTTACATAGAACCTGGTTTGCAGGATGGCAGTTAATCATGGAATGCATATGAACAAATCAGGAATAGCTTAGAAGCAACGGTGATATGATTACTGAAACGAATGTTGCATATTCCTGGGACTGCCTGAGTAACTAACAAGTAACAACGATTGTCTGAAAGAGGCTAATGAAACTAGAACATTATATTCAACAATAAGAATGAGACAAACTGATAGAAATGATGCTGGATGAACTGAGATGATGACATGGAGAAATATTAGCAGCAGTTGATCCAGAAAACCAAGGACAGAGGTCTGTGGAAAGACATGAACGCCTACTCTAGTTGGCAGGGCACATGACATGATGATGAATATTATGATAATATTGTGTTACAAACACTGCCCTTGTAATATTACTCATTAATTACTTGAGAAATGGAGTGGGGAGGAACAGGAGTGGGAAGGGACACAACTACGAGAACGGTGACGTCAGTAGCCCAGGCAACAATTGTTTGTGTATCTGATCTAATTTCCAATTCAAAGTCGGGCCAGCCAGTTATGAAATGTGTTCTTTCATTGAGATCAGTTGACTTGACAGAATTAAGTCAAAGTCGACTGTAATCGATTTTCAGCCTCCTCCCATTCTCAACATCTTTGCCCCCGGCCTTTAATGCCTTCTTCTGATTTCAACCGAATGTTTTTCCTCTCACACCCTTGTCTTCCACCCGTACCCCTAGCATGGTTTTAACATGGTGTTTTTGGTTTTGTTTTATTCGGTAAAATTGTATGTGTCAACTCTTGATCTCTTTTAATAATTTGTTTTCATTTCTAATGTGTTTCTCCGAGGCGCTATCGTCATTTGGAGGCGGTAGATTCGAACCCCGGTTTCGCCACTATAGCTTGCACGTTTTATATTGTCTTGTATGTCCTCTAATATCTGTTTCTTTCCTTTACTTAAATGTAAAAGTAAAGTAACGAAGCACTTTACATACCATAAGGCGTATTACGTATTTGGCGCTCGCCATGCATTATTAGACCAACTAGAACACTAATGTGGTCTATATCACACCGGCTACCTCGATGAGTGCCAATCGATACCCGTGAGTCTATTTATCATGCTATTTAAATGGCCTCAAGGGTTCACTAACAGTACCTATTTATGTATTTTCTATTTGTGTATTTGTTGTTTTGTCGTTCCTCGTTATTAGCTATATTTTAAAATTATATCCCATTTGAACGCAATACATTCTTTATTCCATCTGCTTATTCATAGTTCATGTCTCTATACCATACAAAATATAGAGTATACATAGCACAAGATGACTCTCATTCCCAAGCCATACGAAGATTGTTTCTTTATTAGAGTAACTAACATAGTATGAAATACAACTCCGGCTATTCAAATGATTTTTCAGTCATCATCATCATCATCATCATCATCATCATCATCATCAGATGTTATAATTGTTCCAAGATAGTGGTACAGATTAACTTGTTTTATTTGAGCATTGGCAATTATTGGCATACATGCTTTTCAAATCTAAGACTCAGAGGTCTAGTACCGTAAATACAGGAAGGAAAGACCAAGGAATAGAGATTAAAAAACTACACCACACTAGCAAGTAAGGAAGGTGGAGCACAGATTTCTGCTGTGCTGAATAGTTAAAGTTAGTTGCATATCCTTTACAGGACGTCGCAATCAACATCAGCATTTTTTTTGCTGTTATCTTCTTCTTCTTCTTCGTTCATCCGGAGTTTTTTTTTTCGGATGTAACTACGTTGTGCCTGTTTACAGCAGAGCTGCGTTCTTGCGCCGTTAGGCCGACACATCCGACTTCTGCGGGCATTTGTTGACCGGGTTAACCTTCCCGGGGTTTTGCTGTTACGTTCAGTAGTTTGGAGCTGAACAGATTTGCTAAAAATATGATACAGTGGAGGGACATTATTAGGCAGCTTCAACACACCCGCGAACGTTTTGTTCTAAATGAATGGATGGATATTCTAGTTATCAAGAGCGTTATTTGTTTACTTTTGCCTGTGTCTCATCCCTACTGGGGTTGATGAGTTTGTGTTTCATAACAACAACTATTCTGGCAATAGCGTGGCTACCGGCAGGTATCCCACATTTATAATTGCAATTTTAAAAAAAGTTAGATGCATTTTTCTTTACAGGAGGTCGCAGTCAACTTCGGCATTTTTGGGCTGTTTATGATTTCTTGGCAAGTTTACGTTCAGTAGTTTGCCATTGCTTTCTGAACGACCGGCATACATACGATTGTATGAAAACCAACACAAGGCGGCATGATTGCAAATTGCCCGCAGTTGTGTTTCGAACGCAATATGCGGGATTACGAATTGCGCGGGTAATCTCTTCGCCCCAGAGCCGGTTAAATATAATTGCAGAGAGCAAATTAAGAGACACACAGCCCCGATGTTTATGCAGGTATGCTGTGGTCAGCTAAAGGCCAGCCAGGGCAGATCCTACATAAATACACATCCAAGTCGATGGGCAAGACAAAAGGTTTCACGAAAGACCAATGACTTTGTCAACTTTATAATAAGAACCAGACAAGCTGATAAACAACTGATGGCAGTGGAAGTATTTTTTTTTCGGAATAAAATGCAAAGAATATCAGGGGTGGGCAGACACGCAAATAACAAACAAATATAAACCGTAAATTGATTAGAGACATTTGCCTTTTCAAATTGCCATTAGTATAAAAAGTTGAAAACCACCGAACTAATTGTTATTTCATTCTTTTCCCCTATCTCACCCCGTTTGCCCGCTCAATAGGCTATCGCTTTCCTGCTGGCTTAATTGATTCTAGTCTATACGTTCATGTGAGGTGATCTCATTCAGCAGGTATTTCTCACAAGATAATGAATTATTCCATACTGTCTGGAGCGCTGTTTTCAAAATTGATTCTAAAGTATATACTGTGTGTGTGTATTAATATGAAGAATATGTATGTACATACAATTCAGTATCATGGTACTAGGCAGTTTTGGCAGCATAATAGACAGATCACTGCATGGCCAACACAGCTGGCCAGGTTCAAACCCCAACAGACGACTGACCGATTTGACCAACTTTCTAAAGAGGCAACCATGATTTCCCTGGGAAACTTAGAGGGCCAGAAAGAGAGCTTGCTATATATCACATGTGACCAAGTGTATGTGAAGTCCTGGCAGTTCACATAATACAATGGTATCTGTCAACTGTCAAACTGTCATTTACTGCCAATATAGTACTTGCGGTGTATGGCAGAGGGGTCTTTGAGCCTGAGGAATAAAGGCCGCCTGGCTAGTGCAGTCGCCGCGAACTGTGCAGGTTAGGATTTTCTTTGTGCCCCCGACTACACGATTTAGTCAGCGTGACCGAATTGATAAGTACGCTCGCTCTTAAACATCCGGTATGCTGATGCCGAGGTGGCAGGTTCAAGCGCTACACCTGTAAGTTGGACTAAAATGGTGACGCCTCGTCCTGGACTTGGGGACGCAAATTACAATTATCCCTGAAGTCGGAGTGGGGTCGCCTGATGGCGAGTGACACTGATATTAGGGAAAGCTAATCCACATTCGAAAAATCAGTCCAGTGCACTAGAAGTTGTAGCACAAGTTTGGACAACGCTTGAGATCAAAGCGAGCGAGCGAAAAAAAAAAAACAAAAAAAAAAAACAAGAACATCCTCAGACGACTACCGGTTTGACGAACTGTCTAAAGTAGACAACCATGATTTCTCCTGGGGAACTATTAGAGTTCCAGAAAGGGAGTTTGCAATATATCCCGCGTGACCAAGTGTATGTGAAGTCCTGGCAGTCACATCTTACAATGATATCTATTACACGATTACCATTACTTTTAACTTAATGTTTAATGATTTGCCACTCACTCATAAAGTCGTAGCCTAATGTACAGACCCACAAAACATGTTCACACACAAACCCACACCTACACACCAAATACACACACCAATATATATCCCAGCGTGATGTGGTCTAGGCGTCTGTCTCGTGCTTTGAAGGGCGTGGGTTCGTTTTTGGGCTGCCTCGTTCAGACCAGGAGCGGTGTTTTTGTCCGGAGACCTTTGGGGGCCATCGCTGGAACTACGGAGTTCATGCTTCATGTGATGCTCCCCGTCATAACAAATCGATGGTTTCAAATCAATTGCAGGCGATTTGGAATAAGACCTCTTTACGTTTATTTCAATGGTATAAGGCGTCGGTCGCCCAGAAAGCAACGGCAAACTGCTGAACGTAAATTTGGCCTAGTAATTCACAAGCAGTCAAAACTTCTGGGCTTGAGTGCGAGGGATATGCAACTAACTTATTAACCTTGTATAGAAGCTCATACGTTATGCCAATTCCTTCATGATACTCTTTCAACATTTCATGAACATTGGTTTCATTGCGCAAATGTCCATATCGTTCGTTCTTTTTTATTTGTGGTTACTGTCAAAACTGTCATTTACTGCCAATATGGTACCTTGCGGTGTATGGTAGGGGGCTCTTTGAGTTTCAGGAATTAAAGCCGTATAGCTGGTGCAGTCGAGGCGAACTGTGCAGGTTAGGATTTTCGTTTTGAACCCCCCCCCCCCCCTCCCCCCCAAAAAAAAATAAAAATAAAATAAAATAAAAAATCCCACACCATACCGAGGATTCGAAGCCCGTTCTCCCGAAGGAGAATCCGGCGTTCTAACCATTCGACCAGCCGCTCATCATTTGTGGTTACATACGTTTATATTATTATTTGTATCTGTTTTATCTAGTTGAACTCGGCTGGATATTCTTATTTTATTGGGAGAAATCAACGAGGACGGCGTTTCGACTGCACAGGGATTCCTGACGAGTGATTAACTCTCTTTTCCACCCCTTACATAGGCAGAACGAGGAGCGAAAAGGAAACCATCACATTAGGCATATCAACAAACTTAACGTGGCAGCCCAAGTAGGAGAACATAACTGACATTCAACAAGATCTGAATATCGAAGTCAACTGGCTCATAAACACCATGGTAACTTGGAGACTGAAGTACTTTGGCTAGATTAAATGTCACAGTGGTTTGGAAAGAACATTGATGGAAGGCCTGGTTTCTGGGAGAAGAGGCCGTGGTTTCTGGGAGAAGAGGCCGTGGTTTCTGGGAGAAGAGGCCGTGGTTTCTGGGAGAAGAGGCCGTGGTGTACCAGCACGAAGAAGGACACCTGACACTGAAGATACCTGAGCATGAAAATTCATGAGGCAGAAGAACAGACAAAGGATGATTAATATTTTAGACTGGCTTGATGAGAGTGAATTTCGGCAAAAGACCTGCTATATGATGACGATGATGATGATGATGATTATGATGATGATGACGACTATGACAATGATTACGATGATGATGGTGACGGTGATAATGACGATGATGATGATTATGACGATGATCATGATGATTGCTATAATGCTTGTATCTTATTATTTCTACAAGAATGCTTCTCTCTTCAAATCGCGCTCGTTGTCCACACAAAACATTTTAGCAGCTCAACGGGGCCAAAACTTAAACGTCAACGACAATGATGGTAGAAACGTTGGCAATCCACGTCAAAATAAACTTTAATAGTGTTGCTCTGTCGGACAGGTTCAACAAATGATTATATGACCATTCCCATGTTAATGGGAGGATTGGCCAAGAATATAATAAATAATTATTGAGAAATATATTATTTCAACTGCCGAATCCGATGCTATCCTATTTCATAAATAAATGACAATTAACTTGCCTGTGAGCCATCGTTCTGTACCTATATTACGTTTATCTGATTTACGTTGATCTATGTCTGGTGTGACGCCATGACCTTTAATTGCTGATGGCTCGGCCAGTTATGATGCGCTCAATTCTTCTCATTTCTTCTGCGCCCTGCATTCATTCCCGATTGTTCCTTGCCATTCAGATTGTGCCCTTATTTCCTGACGTTGCATGAGTCTCATATAGCGTGTTCATAACTTTTTCAATTAGCTATTGTTGTTGAAACTTCGGTGTTACAATCAAGACCGCCCGTCTTCAAGATGTTGTCAAACTTCACTGCCTATGGTAACCGTAGTCCCTGTGACGTCATGTAGTAACCTTTGTATTCATGCGCCTCTCGGTGACTCTCTTTATTTGTCTGCCACAATTTTTTCATCCGATTATAAATCATTGATTCATACCTCCGACGCTACATGGCAATGATGCCGATGATAATGACTATGATGATGATGAGTATGATGTTGATGACGATGATGATGATGATGTTTATAGTATTTATTTGTCAAATACTTCCGTGTTCATCCCTTCTATAGCTGTGCTGATATTTTGTTTGCCACTTTAATACAGGCACTGGCTGTGCCGTAGAGTAGAAGTTACCACATCCGTCCTTGCCTCGCGAAGGCCTGGTTCGATTTAGGGTTGGGACTGCGTAGCTATGTGGATCCTGCTAGCTTCTTCTTTATCTGTCCTTAATCCTAACTTTGGGCTATATACCACCAACCAATACACGCCAAGCCGTCCCATTTGGTTAACTATCCTGCAATTTCTTCAATGTTCTCCCAGTATTATTAGATAAGAGAAGCAACGGCTGCAGCAGAATAAAACAATAGACATTAAAAACAGGTACGCGTGACTCCAGCGAAAAAAAAAATGAGAGATACTAAACACAGACCTTCCTCACCTGAACTTGCGCGCCACCTTCCTAACAACGAAACATGTGTAATGGGCTAGCAATTTGTCACACCTAGACTGTTTCCGTTTGTGTTGTGCAATTTTCTAATTTCATGTTTTTCTTTAGTCCTGTTTGTGTTGTTTCCGAGGAAAATCATTAAAACCGAAACGTCGATTTGTTGTGTCCTAGTATACTTATTGTTATTTCATTACTTTTTGGGGGATATCATCATTGCTGCCCACATTCCCCACTTTGTGATTTATATTTTCTATAGTGGAGGTCGTTGCTAGGCATTTACATTGTGTCTGTGTTTAATATCTCACTTGTTCTCAGGAGTTAACGTACCTAGCTGTGTTGATGTCCTCCCAGTTGTATTCATCTCTGTCTGTCATCCTCTTCTCCATGTGCTTTTAGATCTTCCGCTGTTTCGTTCACCGTGCAGGTTCCAGACAAGAGAGTGTCATGTTATATTTTATTGCCTTTGTTGACAACATTCATTTGACAGTGTTTTTTCCCCAGGTGAATGTAATATGCAACATGATGAACGAAAGATGAGTGATTGAAAGGACCGAATGTAAGACGGGCCTGTGTGCCCAATTTGTGAATAAAAAAATAAAATAAAAAATAAAGTTCTTTCGTTCTTTCGTTCGTTCGTTCTTATGTTTTCTTAATTTGTGTCCAATCTAGTGCCAGCATCTTTTCCTCAGCTCTTGATTAATTGGAGTTTGTTTAGTTCTGTGCGTGAGTTCTACATTGGTAATTCTGTCATACTCTTTTAGTCCCTCTATTCTGGGCAGGCATCAATTAGTGAACGTTTATAGTTTATTATTAGTTCTTTTAATCGTTCTCCATGTTTCCAACCCATACATGAGTTAACAATTCTACGAGACACCCAAAACAACACAAACCATCTAACATGGACGGACCAGAAAACGACCAGACTTCGAACACCGCATACATAACAAGCATGAACCTAAATAGACTGCAACAGAAGCTCACTCCAGAGTGTCTGCTTTGTACAAATCCTTACGAAAGATTCCGAGGATAATCTCTTTAAGTGTTCAGATCTTCCCGATATCAGGAAATTGGTATTTCCACCTGAACCAGATAAAAGGAACAGTTTAAACGGAACAACCCAATAGCTGATGAATGACTGCAATTAACACTCACTACATTACATTCCACCCAAGGGCAAAAGCATAGACATCGCTGAGTCGATAACAACACCAAACAACGACAAGGCAAACAAGAAGAATGCAACCGTCATTAACAGTATTTCTCCCAGAGACTATATGGAGTGATTTCCGGTCACGAGTACCGGAAGTCACTCCACCTAGTTTCTGAGAGAAATACAATTAATGACGATTGCATTCTAGCGGTTTACGTTGTGCTAGCCCCCTTAGTTTTTTGTTTGTTTGTTAGACAAATCGGCACCTCAATGGTAATGTGGTTAATATCACGCCGGCTGTTATTACTTTCCAGAACATTTAATGGTATCTATTTTAGTCTGGGTGCCAATGTAATTGAAAAAAATAATAAAAAAAAAAACTCCCCGCATCGACAGGAATTACAGGACCTGTTCAACGGCTGATAGGTAAGCGTGCTAGACACTATGCCACCTAGTCTCCCACGACATTCCGGACTGTTTTGTTTTAAAGATCTCTCCCTCCCCCCTCCACCCCGGCGCCGCCCCCAATCCTGCCACGTTAGTAAGATTCTAGCTTGTCATAAATGTGGCAATGCAATCGACTACAAAAAACACACACATCGACAGACACAAAACTGGTTTCAGCCGGGAGTGTTGAGGGTGGAAGCTGAGAGCAAAAAATCATTAGAAACACTGTTTCTGAAATTGTTTCGTCTCTAGACAGAACACACATTTTACAAAACACATGTCCACATTTCTTGCATATTTAATTAAATTGTTTTTTGCCGCTTGCTCGCTTTGAACTCAAGCGTAGTCCGTATATTTGTTACTACTTTAGTGCACTGTAATGTTTGCATGTGGATTAATTCATTCATTCAGTAGCATGTTCTTTGCAGAACCTCGCTCCTAGAACAACCTTCCGGAAAACTTCTCGATCACAAGCAAGATGTCCCGCTTCCGATACACCCATCTGGAGATCATCCGCCACATCCTGCACCCATCTTCTCTTTGCCTTCCTCTTCCTCTCTTCCCAGGCATATACCCCTCCATTATTGTTCTCTCCAAACTTTCATGACGTTTTAAATGGTCAAAATATTTCAATTTTCTTTGTTATTTCGTCTTTAATAGCCAACCTTCTTCAATGTGGATTAGCTTTCCCAATTACCAGTGTCCCTCGCCAGCAGACGAACACGCTCAGACTTCTGAATTACTTGTAATTTACTCCCCCAGGTCAAGGACGAGAAGTCAACATTTTAGTCCAACTGACCGGTGTAGGGGTTGAACTCACTACCACGACAGCAGCACACAGGAAGTTTAATAGTGAGTGCTGTTATCCATTCGGCCATGTTGCCTCCCGTCTTGCTTGTAATACGTTCTTCAAGAAGCTGCTGGAATCCCGTTCAGCTATCAATGGTCGATCGATTACCTCAGGGTTCGGTACTGGTTCACGCTTGTCTGCCCATCTAGTAGACATGGGTTCGAAAGCATTGAGGCGGAATTTTAAAATTTACTTAGTTTCTTAGATCAACCCAATCTAAAATTTACTACCAGGAAATATTCTCGTAAGTAGAGTCATCCAGCTTGATATTGGCTGTATTACGCCCCTCACGTGCCATTTGGTGTATACATATACAGGGGTAGCACTATATGCTCATTACCCCCCCCCCCCCACCCCACCCCCACAGGTATTATAAAGGATCATTTACTGTGCCACTTGCTGGGATAGTCTGCTCTGGTTAAAACTGATGATTCTTGTTGCTTCTGTGTCTTTTTGTTTGCGTGTCTGCAACTGGCTACTTGGTGCGCCTTTAGCTGTTTAGGATTTCCTCTTTACTGTCGGGATGCTATTTTGTAGGAACACCTATGTCAAATAATTCCTTGGAGTTTACGGCGTCTTCTGGTTTTATCGTTGGTTTCTTCTGCTGTTTGTGTCATTGCTTTAGCTTGCAATGTTTCGTTTCTGGTTTTATCGTTGGTTTCTTCTGCTGTTTGTGTCATTGCTTTAGCTTGCAATGTTTCGTTTCTGGTTTTATCGTTGGTTTCTTCTGCTGTTTGTGTCATTGCTTTAGCTTGCAATGTTTCGTTTCTGGTTTTATCGTTGGTTTCTTCTGCTGTTTGTGTCATTGCTTTAGCTTGCAATGTTTCGTTTCTGGTTTTATCGTTGGTTTCTTCTGCTGTTTGTGTCATTGCGTTAGCTTGCAATGTTTCGTTTCTGGTTTTATCGTTGGTTTCTTCTGCTGTTTGTGTCATTGCGTTAGCTTGCAATGTTTCGTTTCTGGTTTTATCGTTGGTTTCTTCTGCTGTTTGTGTCATTGCTTTAGCTTGCAATGTTTCGTTTCTGGTTTTATCGTTGGTTTCTTCTGCTGTTTGTGTCATTGCTTTAGCTTGCAATGTTTCGTTTCTGGTTTTATCGTTGGTTTCTTCTGCTGTTTGTGTCATTGCGTTAGCTTGCAATGTTTCGTTTCTGGTTTTATCGTTGGTTTCTTCTGCTGTTTGTGTCATTGCGTTAGCTTGCAATGTTTCGTTTCTGGTTTTATCGTTGGTTTCTTCTGCTGTTTGTGTCATTGCGTTAGCTTGCAATGTTTCGTTTCTGGTTTTATCGTTGGTTTCTTCTGCTGTTTGTGTCATTGCGTTAGCTTGCAATGTTTCGTTTCTGGTTTTATTTTTGTGTTTCTTTCTATTATCTTGCTCTTGTTCTTAACGCTGACCTCCGATGTGTATTGCTGGGTGTGATGGACTCAGTCGAATTAGCAACGCAGAAGAGGGGGAGTTCTGTTGTAACTGCTTCTTTGCTTGACGATTCGCGGATGGTTTTTCCACTAACTTGATAACGAACCGTTCAGTTGCTCGGACATTTGTAGCTGACTTATTCATCTTGTCCGGCAGTTGTCTTTCTAAATTGTTGATAATTGTCATCGGTTACGATGTTTTTGTTTGCTGACTTGTCGGAGCTAGCAACATCTAGGTTAACAATATTTCCTTCCCCAGTGATGTTTTTGAGAATATGAAGTGAGTTTGTTAGTTCTTTTCCTTAAGCCTTTGTATTCCAGCCCCCCCCCCCCCCCCCACCCCCAATAATCATATTCTGAAGATGACCTAGTATCAATTTGAAAGCAAGAATTGCCATGAACGGATACATCTTGCCTCTAGGTTGAACTGAACCCTAACCACCGGACTTATAAGCAGACACGCTAACCACTATCCTAGCATTGCCCTCACTTTTAAAAATCTAAATTCTGCTTATCAGTGAGCTACGAATAACGTACTGACAATCATGAGACAGGGACCTCACAGTTAGCGTGTTGGTTGTTTTTCAAACTGTCAGCCTAAGTTGTAACGTGTAAGAACCACTGCGTTGTCAACTATGAGACGGGAACCACGCACTAAGAGTGTTAGCCATTCATTCAGTCCGAGAGCAGATATTTTATTGTTCCCGAATCTTAGTTTTGTCAACCACAAGACAGGAACCCCACATTAAGAGTGTTGGTTGATTGTCAACCCGACAGGCAATGTCTTAAAGTTTAAGAATCTTTGTATTGCCAACCTTGAGACATTGATCCTACAATAAGAGTGTTGTCAACCAGCGAATCTATATTTTAATGTTTCAGAATCTTAGTGCTGTCAACCATGGAAACAATGACACGCACATTAACACTGTAGGTTGTTTTGCCAACCACCGTGTCTATGTTTTGAAGCTTACGTGCTGCCAAGCATGAGACAGGAACACCGCATGATCCCCAAATAGCGTTTGTTGATTATCAACTAGCCGACAGCCAGTGTTTTCAAGTTTAAGAATGGTTATATTGCCAACCATGAGACCGCGACTCCACAATAAGAGTGTTGAATATTTTGCCAACTTAGCAAGCCTATGTCTTAATCTTTCAGAATCTTCGTGCTGCCAACCAAGGAGACAATGAAGACTATTGTTTGTTTTGCCAAGCACTGAGTATTTGTTTCAAATCTAGAATCAAAGGATCTAGAAAAAGAATCATTGTGCTGCCAACCAACGACAAAATGACCCCCAATTAAGACTGTTGGTTGTTCTGCAAAACAATGACCCTATTATGTAAACACTTTATGAATGTTCTTCTGCAAAGCAAAACTCCACGTACCTTTCTTTCTGGGAGTTTAGTTCGATAACCAATTAGTCTCCTGACCTTCATCCAGAACAATGTCATTTCTGACAACCAGCGAACTGGAGAACCCAATGTTAAGACTGTATTCTATTTGCCAACATGTGAGCTATTGCGAATGTTTCACCCACACAATTATCTATTACGAATTTAATATCTACTAATCAATGAACTATTACGAATTTAATCTCCGCCGATCAATAAGCAATTACGAATTATACTCTGCCAATAATGTGCTAGTGATTATATTTCTACTAATCAGTGGGTGATTGTGAATGTTTTCCCCTCGCAACCAGCAAGATTTTCAGCAGTTGATTCCTTCCAGACAGAAGTCAGGTCAGTAAAAGTATCCGCTACACGCCACACATGTGATTAGACTCCTGTTTATAAAGACCAATCGGTATTCGTGGGTGATATGATCAGTATCTCGGCGGCCGCCTTTACTTCTGAAAACATTTACTGGTACCTATTTTAGACTCTGTCGACCTGGGAGTCCAGGTGAATTAAACAATTTCGAAACCTTGACCTCAGAGACGACTGTTGTGTTTCTAGTCACTACGCTACCGCGGCTTCCCCAAGGAATGTAAAAGAACACAAAGTAATGCAGCTTTACATAACAGAATAACGACACATACAGGACGTTGCGGAGACTAGCCTTCATCAGCAAACAAATACATGCACGAAACACAATATATAGTACAGGAGAAGATCCCCCGGTTACTACATTAAGGCATACGGACCCAATGAGAAGAATAAAAAGATGAAAAAAAAAAAAATGAGAGCGATGAAGAGAAAATGAAAATATGAAAAAAATGTTGCTACTTAATTCAGAGTCCGAGGCTGTACTGCTACATATGTAGTCACCGGAGGATCTTCTCCTGTACTATATGCTGTGTTCGTGCATGTATTTGTTTGCTGATGAAGGCAAGTCGCCGAAACGTCCTGCATGTATCGTAATTCTGTTATGTAAAGCTGCATTACTTTGTGTTATTTTGTATTTTTTTTAAATATTTCCACAGCTTTGCCGCAGTTCCACTAAACTGTACTCCCTCCAAGGAGAGAGATTAGGAGGTATTTCACGTTTAATACTATTATGTGGATGAACCATTGAGTAAAGACGTGACTGCAGAACTGTTCTTCGAAACGTTATTTTAGCAAGTTTACCAGCCGTAAACCGGCTCCGAGGCTTCAGGGCAGTGATCGCGTCTCACAATTCCTCAATATATGGAGTTGAGGCTTCGAAATCAACCCTGGGTCATTTGGAAGCAAGATCGCATTGCCTTGATTTTAATGCTATGAGGGTCAGTCGTTCAGAAAGCAATGGCTAACTACTGAACGAAAAAACTGCCTTGTCACAGATAAAAAATGCTGGCATTGATTGCGACATCCTGTAATAGACACGCAGCTAACTTTTTAACCAACCATAGGCTTTCCAGTTCATGTTTTATGATTACTGTTACCAGCAACCATTGAAATATGGATGACTGACTACTCTTTTGAGAATCTTAGTTCAAATAAAAAATCAATAAAATGTAGTTACTAATATATGAGCACATGACGTTAGTTGGAGGGTATCACGCCATCGACACGACTTGCCCCGTGCACTCAGGCCCCCCAGGCACAAAGCACGGCTGACGTCTTGAGCTGGGATAAATTGCATGTTTGTTGGAATTCAGACCACATTCCGGGGTTCTGGAATCGCTTAAGTTTAGTTTCCCCGTGTTCGCATGTGAGGGTTTGGGAAGGTAGTAGCCTTGAACTAACCGATAATTTTTTATAATTATTGCGTATTTTTAATGACTGTGTAGTGTTTGAGAATACTGCCGGTCCAAGTTTTGTATATTATGTTGCATGAACTGTACAGACGGCGAATACAAAACTTGGACCGGCAATATCAGCGTGGTTTTACTTTTTCTTCATCCTGGAGCGGAAGTCAGCGTGACCGAATGGATACGAGTGCTCATTCTTAAACTTCCGGTGTGATGATGCCGAGGTAGCGGGTTCAACCTCTACACCGGTCAGCTGGACTACAATATTGACTTCTCATCCTTGACTTGGGGACGTAAATTACAAGTACTTCTGAAGTCGGAGTTGGTTCGACTGATAGCGAAGGGCACTGGGAATACGGAAAACAAAAATCACTCCAGTGCAGTAGATGAAGCAGCACATATATGCACTACGCTTAATTTCAAAGCGAGCGAAGGTTAAGAAAGATAAATCTTCACAGAGCAAGCACTTTCTAGAAATTCCATCTCGTTGCAAAGGTTCTGAATTCTTCTCCAGTTCTGGCTGATGCAATTTTATGCCCAGGGTGCCTTTAATATTCTCTATCCACCGCCGTGTTGGACGACGGCTGCCTCTTCTTCCAGCATACATTCCAACAATCGTTATAAAGAGCAGGGACGTTTAATGTGAGAGGGGATGCTTGGGGAGAGCTGCCATTGAACTATCCGAGACCGAATAAGAAATGATGTTATCAGACAAACAGTAGGGTCAACATCTTGTGTCATATACATCGAAAAACAGATAATCAAATGGTTCGGGTAGGATGGACAAATAAACAGATTGACAGACAGATTGACATACAGACAGACATAATAACAGACAGATTGACGGCCATATTGACAGACAGACAGACAGACAGATTAACACATAGATTGACAAACAGTCATACAGGCAGATTCACAGACAGACATACAGACAGACCAACAGACACACAGACATAGAGATAGAAAGATATATAGGCAGACATACAGTCAGAATGACGGAAGGACGGATAGCTAAATAGCCAGATAGATAAATAGATATATACATAAATAGATATATTGATAGACAGACAGACAGACAGACAGACAGACAGACAGACAGATAGATAGATAGATAGATAGATAGATAGATAGATAGATAGATAGATAGATAGATAGATAGATAGATAGATAGACGGATGGACGGACGGTCGGCCGGACGGACGGACAGACGTACAGATAGACAGACATACATGCAGACAGACAGACAGACAGATAGATAGATAGATAGATAGATAGATAGATAGATAGATAGATAGATAGATAGATAGATGGATGGATGGACGAACAGACGGACAGATGTACGAATGGGCAGGCAGATAGATAAACTACTCCACCTTTAAGACTTAAAGAATATGCTACTTGTGTATGAAGTTTGTGACGGCCGTTGAATAAATCTATGGCGAGTATGTGTGACGTTGAATAAATCTACGGCGAGTATGTGCGACGTTGAATAAATCTTGACACGTGAGATATAACGTTGAACGAACTCTAATATTTGCAAGACAGTAAAATATCTATCGTGCCTTTGATAGGCACTTGTCTGTCACGTTTTCATATTTATTGCATAATTATTTATATCTCAAGCTGAAAGATATGCATTACTAGTGTGTCAAGTTCAAAGATTTATAATACTTACTCATGGGGTCAAAAGGATCTTTCTCACTGTACATCCCAGCTTGAGGGAGTCATAGCACTGGTGTCATGATAAATAAGCGGTATTTGTCTTTGTCAAGATATATTGTTCTTATGTCTGTCAATAGAAATCCTACAGTATTTATTTGTGTTTGATGTGAGTGTGCATGGAACGTAAAGCTTGCGTTATGAATTATGTTAATGGCATACTGTACTTATCTATGCGAGTACTGCCTTTATGGCGAAGGGTTACCAATGCAGTTCGTACTCCTGTATACCGCGTTCGAAACACAGTTGCAGGCGATGTGGAAGCAGACCGCCTTGCGTTGGTTTCTCATACAAAGGTCTGAAAGCTAGATAGATAGATAGATAGACAGATAGATAGATAGATATAAATAAAGAAAGAAAGAGAGATATGCAGATAGTGTTTTGACACTGCCGTACGTATTTGTGTGGGTCTATAAGTGTGTATGTGTCTCGGAAAGTGAAAAAGCAAAACAGTGAAAGAGAATGAGAGAAATAAAGAAAGAAATAGACGGGCAGAGGGATTTAGTGCTGACTCGTTATCAAACTCATGTACTCATACATATTTGTCTGCTTGCTCGCGCGTGTGTATGTGTGTGTGTCTGTTCGAGTGTGTGCCGTTGAACAATCTGCAGTATGTTTTTGTCTCATCATCAACCCTGTGTGTGATATGGAAAGGCAAACAGTGGGTGTATGTCCCGTCGATATAATTACTACACGAAATTGCCACGTCTCCTCTCGTATTATACTTATGCCCAAAGCTGAAACATCGGTCATGCCCGTGTGCCAGTTTGCATGTTCTGGCAGACTTGTCTTTAGTACCGACAGATCGATTGTGCTTGTACTTGTGTGTCAGGCAGAAATACAATTGATCGTGTGCTATACTTTGCAGTGACTTTTAATATATGTCATTATGTAAACACTTAGCAACAACAACAAAACACACGGTACATTTTCTATTAACTGTGTGCATCAGATACTGCCAAAGCGATGTGGACTGTTAGGTCTGCATATGTACTAGGTTATGGCACAATGGGGAAGCTTCCTTTGTAACCGCCATACAATCTCTGAGAATTGGGAATGTTACTCATTACCCATCTAACTAGACTGGGTTAGCTCGAAATGGTTATGAAACTCATACAATTCTGTCATTTAACAAAAATTACCATTTTCCATATCTTGAAGTATATTGAGTATATGGTGTTAACCCCATATTTTTATAGACAGATCGACTGACACTCGATAAGTTTTGTGGTCAGTATCACGTCAGTCGTCTTTATTTTCCAGGGCGGTTTATTGTACCAACTTTAGACAGAATCGGTCTGGAAGCCTAGGTCAATTAAAATATATATCTGCTTGGATTCCAGCCTGACGCAGAGACGCCCGATCCTTCCCTGCCTTGGTGAGCTTGGACACTAATCAAAGAGCCACCGCTGCACCGCACCGTTAGATCATCATCATCATGTTGCTTCTCTTGGTGTTAGATTGCCTATAGACAAGGGGGAGGTGGTCGTGCGTTTGTGGGACCAGGTGGAGAAGGAGGGAGAACAGACTGAGAACCAGTATGTGGAAAGAATGAGATTTCGGACGATCGGAAGGGCTTCTGGAAGAATCTCCAAACTGAGAAGGAAGACCAGGAGAACTTTAAATCAGATAGCGGCGGGAACGATTAGTAGTATGACAATTCGATGGCTATTGAAAGAGGGGACGGAGCATTCATGGGAATGTCCTGAGTGCAGTGATGTCGGTTCTTAACTCAACTCAACTCAACATGTAGCTTGTAGAGTGCAGAATAACGCATTCATCACAGCCTGACGCAGAGACGCCCGATTCTTCCTTAGTTCATCTGCCTAATGCATTTTCATGACCGGGTCGACACAGCGTAAGATAGGCAACATGACATTTCCGGGGCAGTAAAAGCGGCCGGCGTGACCATACCACTCATCAAGTGCCGAACTGTCTACAAGTATGATGCTAGCCCCACATTCCAAGCACCCATGGCTTGAAAATATGATGCTAACTCCCATATTCCCAGTAACCTTGGCTTGAAAATATGATGCTAACTCCCATATTCCAAGTAACCTTGGCTTGAAAATATGATGCTAACCCCCATATTCCTAGTAACCAAGGATTGAAAATATGATGCTAACTCCCATATTCCCAGTAACCTTGGCTTGAAAATATGATGCTAACCCCCATATTCCCAGTAACCATGGCTTGAAAATATGATGCTAACCCCCATATTCCCAGTAACCTTGGCTTGAAAATATGATGCTACCCCCATATTCCCAGTACCCATGGCTTGAAAATATGCTAACCCCCATATTCCCAGTAACCTTGGCTTGAAAATATGATGCTATCCCCCACATTCCCAGTAACCTTGGCTTGAAAATATGATGCTACCCCCATATTCCCAGTAACCTTGGTTTGAAAATATGATGCTAACCCCCATATTCCCAGTAACCTTGGCTTGAAAATATGATGCTACCCCCATATTCCCAGTACCCATGGCTTGAAAATATGATGCTAACCCCACATTCCCAGTAACCTTGGTTTGAAAATATGATGCTAACCCCCATATTCCCAGTAACCTTGGCTTGAAAATATGATGCTACCCCCATATTCCCAGTACCCATGGCTTGAAAATATGCTAACCCCCATATTCCCAGTAACCTTGGCTTGAAAATATGATGCTACCCCCATATTCCCAGTAACCTTGGTTTGAAAATATGATGCTAACCCCCATATTCCCAGTACCCATGGCTTGAAAATATGCTAACCCCCATATTCCCAGTAACCTTGGCTTGAAAATATGATGCTACCCCCATATTCCCAGTACCCATGGCTTGAAAATATTATGCTAGCCCCACATTCCCAGTACCCATGGCCAGAAAAGCGACCCTTTTCTTACCGTATGACCCATATTTTAGAGACCAATCTGCACTCGGTGGCTGATGTCTTCAGTATCACACCGGCTGCCTCTACTTACCAAGACAATTTCTGATACCAATTTTGATCTGGTTAGATCTGGGAGCCCAGATCAATGTAAAAGGTCTGAGTTGCGGATCGACCCAATGATCACCGTGCTAGCATGTAACAAACAACACTACCGCCTCACCTGTTACTCGATGTACACCTATCTACACCGGAACTGTGGCGAAGGTGTTACCGAGGCAACTCGTAATCCTGCATACCGCGATCCAAACTGCGGGAGATTTGGCAGCAGACCGCCTTGCGTTGCTTTTCATACAATGGTATGCGTGCCAGTCGTTCAGAATGCAACGACAAACTACTGAGCATGAACGCGCGGAAATTGATGACTATGAGTGACGGAAATTTACATTACAATACGTGCTCATAGTACGCATTGTAATGTAAATTTCGTTCACTCATAGTCATCAAATCTTCTTCCTCTTGTACCCAGCGGTGTCGAGGTAAAGCATAAACAGCGGGAGAGTGCCCGTTTATGGGCTTCATATATGGAGATTCCCATAGACTCTGTTATTCCCTCTGTCCATCGTTTACACGGTCGGCATTTTCTTCTGGTTCCATTTGGTCTGTACTTGGCTTGTTGTGGTGTACTGTTAGTTGGTAGACTAGTTATATGGCCGAACCATTTAAATTGCTGTTTTATAATTAATTCTAGCGCTGCTATAACCCCCCCCCCCCCCATTCCCCCTTTTAGTTCACCGAACATTCCGTTTTCCATTCACTGGGCATTGAAATTGCGGAAGATACACGAAACAAAATAAACAACACGATGATCCTAGTATGGCGATATATCGTTCTTCTGTCCAAAATGGGAAGTCATATTTGGCGATATATTATCCTTCGGCACTAAATCAGTTTGGCGATGGGGACGCAGTTTGTAATCTCGTATACCGGCTTTCAAAACACAGCTGTGCGCGATTTGGCGGCAGACCGCGTTGCGTTGGTTTTTTACGAAATGGTATATGTGCCAGTCATTCAGAAAGCAATGGCAAACTACTGAACGTAAACTTGCCAAGAGATCACAACAGCAAATAATGCTGGTGTTGACAGCAACATTATGTAAAGGATATGCAACTAACTTTTAACACTCAATCAGTTAAAAGAGGCCGGGATGGATTCTAATTATAACTTCGATTATGAGGATGAACAGGATAGGGTATTGGAAAAATGACCGATGACCGAATGGCTCGTGCAGACCTGGGTCGTTTCTCATGGTGGACTATTTAGATATTCACAATAATGTTTTCCAGTAGTGAATTTGAATAACGAAGAATCAAACAACATATTGTATGATTTATTGCCTGGCATATTTCGCTACATCTCGTCACGTACAAACTGCCGAAATCACACACTATAAAGTAATCAGGTAAACCATTCAAGTTGAAATATACAGCACACGTATTCACACAGTAATTTGAATTATATACCACGGTAATTTCAAACTGATATTGTGTCTTTTTGTTTGCATTAAATTAAGTTGGTTTCTGTAAATGAATGGCGACCTTTTTGTGTGTTAAACAACACACAAGGCGTATTGTCCCTATCAATCATGTGACCGATTTCCAAAGTATGCCGTCCAATTTATGACGTAGCAGATTGTGGTGTGTAGGTTTATTATTATGTCAATCCAATTGGGTATGCGTTCTATTCGATTGCCTCTCCGTTCTGCCGATGTAGGTAGACTGGCATCTACATGTAAATTTATAAATATCATTTGGATTTGACGTACAGAGGGACAGGTTCGTTTACTGCTGGATTGGGGATAGGTGTGGTTCTGTGCCTAATAACTGGAGTTTGGATATTTGGTTGGATATTTACTCAACTATAAAAGTGAGGCATTTTCACGTCTGATTTCAGGAAAGTGGATCTAACGTCGAGTCTTCTCGGATAAAGGCGAGAAACTCAGAAAACCCATGTACACAGAGCCACGTTAAATAATCTAGCAGCAGTTGGAAACTGGAGCAGGCTGAATGAGCTACTCATCTCATCTCATCACGTTCCTCTTGTACCTTGCGGTATCTAGGTGAAGAATAAACAGTAGGAGAGTGCCCGCTTATGGGCTTCATGTATCGATATTCCCATGGACTCTGTTATTCCTTGTATTTTACGTAGTTTACGTGGTCGGCCTTTTCCTCTGCTTCCCTCTGGTCTGTACATCATAGCTTATTGTGGTATACTGTTAGGTGGTAACCTACTTGCATGGCCAAACCATCTGACTTGCTGCCTTCTAATAAAATCTAGTGCAGCTATAACCCCTATGAGTTATTTAGCTACTGCCGCAGCTAAATCTCAAATGAGAAAACCTAACAACAACATAAGATTTATAGCATGTGTGATTATGGTCCACGTGTTCACATGCACCCACTGTGGACGAAAATTTACAGCGCGAATTGGCCTTATTAGTCACATTCGCTACTGCCATGGGTAAAAGTTATTATGCCTTTTTGAAGCACAATCTATCGTCTGTCAAGACGACAAGGTGCCAATGAATGAGATTATGGTATACACATATTTATATAATCGCCGATGTTATGGATTTTATACACTGTACTCTTAATGTGTGATGTATGGGAGGAGATTAGAACATTTATGGAGATATTCATGGGCAATGAAAATGATCTTTTCTGAAATTAAGCGACAACCAAATATAGACATGCCTCGACACTGTCATACTCTAGTTATGAGATGTTCTTATTCTAAGAGCACAACGTGAAGTAACGGACTCTTTTACACGCTTTGAGCTATATTGGGTATATGGTGCTTGGACCATGTTTGTATAGATTAATCGGCACTCGTTCAGTGGTCTGGTTAATGTCACGCCTGCCACCATTACTTCTGCCGACATTTCCTGGCTACCTGTTTAAGGTGGGTCGACCTAGCAGCCCATGTCAAGAAAACATATTAGCCTTGATTGGGATTGGAACCCATGACCACCATGTCGGCATGCAAGCCACTGCGATACAACAACTCCCTGTTATAAAAGGATTACAGATAACTAAGCATGTTGTTGTTTCTTCGTAGAAAAATGATGAAGACGTCAGTTCATCAAATAATTATAATCGTGTTGAATTAGTCTATTTATACTCGTACTAAGTTGAATTAGTCTATTTGTACTCGTACTAAGTTGAATTAGTCTATTTATACTCGTACTAAGTTGAAGTAGTCTATTTATACTCGCACTAAGTTGAATTAGTCTATTTATACTCGTATTAATGTGGCAGTCAGCACGATTCTAACCTGAAGTGGTCTGTGACAGCGTGAGCATGGAACCTTCGCGTCGGTTGTGGACTTTACTTAGAAGATTTATGCTGCCTGTTTCGTTGCTGGTACTCGCATGCCACTGCGCCTTTATGACGAGAAGTGCAGTCTCGAGCATCAGTTCCCAGCATTGAAGAACTGCGTCTAACAATTTTGTTTGCCAGAAGATACAGACACTAAAAGGGCATTAACATGTTAAACATACTGTCTAATATATAAGGGGACCCCCTTCATTATAAGCCCACTGTGTCCACATACCATAGCAAGTTGACAGACTGGCCTGTCTGCCACTGATTCTCAGGTGTTTAGGTTTATACTAAACGATGTCTTCCACGTGTCCGCGACACTATTCTGTTAGCCACCTGTAGAGTGATTGCTATTTTATACTTCAGTATATACTCTGTGGTCAGGGGTTACAGACGCAGTTCGTAATTCCCACATACCCGCGTTCGAAACACAGATGTGGACGATTTTGCAGCAGACCGCCTTACGTTGGTTTTTTTTTGGTGTGAAATGGTATGGGTGCCGGTCGTTCAGAAAGCAATGGCAAACTACTGAACGTAAACTTGCCCAAGAATCACGAGCAGCCAAAAATGCTGGAGTTGACTGCTATGTCCGGTAAAGGATATGCAACAATAGATAAGCATGTTTGACAACCTGTGGCCTAGTACGAAGATAGCATAGCATAACGGCCCATCAAATCTGTGATTGCATCAGAATACTGTATTTGTCAACGATATGTGATTTGTCCGAGTCATACGTTATGTCCTTTGTCAGAACGGCGGTATCCAGGGTCTTGTTTTGTCAGAAAGTAACAATTTGAAATACGCTCGTTACAAGACCCTTGCACAAACAAATTTGGGTTAGACCATGGTGTACTTAAGTTGGCACGCTGAATTAGACCATGGTGCACTAAGGTTGGTACGCTGAATTAGACCATGGTGTACTTAGGTTGGCACGCTGAATTAGACGATGGTGTACTTAGGTTGGCACTCTGAATTAAACCATGGTGTGCTTAGGTTGGCACGCTGAATTAGATCATGGTGTGCTTAGGTTGGCAGGCTGTATTAGACCATGGTGTACTTAGGTTGGCACTCTGAATTAGACCATGGTTTACTTAGGTTGGCAGGCTGTATTAGATCATGGTGTGCTTAAGTTGGCAGGCTGTATTAGACCATGGTGTACTTTGGTTGACAGGCTGTATTAGACCATGGTTTACTTAGGTTGGCACTCTGTATTAGACCATGGTGTACTTTGGATGGCAGGCTGTATTAGACCATGGTGTACTTTGGTTGGCAGGCTGTATTAGACCATGGTGTACTTTGGTTGGCACTCTGAATTAGACCATGGTTTACTTAGGTTGGCAGGCTTATTAGACCATGGTGTACTTAGGTTGGCACTCTGAATTAGACCATGGTTTACTTAGGTTGGCAGGCTGTATTAGATCATGGTTTACTTAGGTTGGTACGCTGAATTAGACGATGGTGTACTTAGGTTGGCACACTGAATTAGACGATGGTGTACTTAGGTTGGCACGCTGAATTTGACGATGGTGTACTTAGGTTGGCACGTTGAGTGACTTTGTAACACTGCTTCGGCACAACATTATATAAAGTTTGCCGACACCTACTGTATGATTCAACCGAGATTTGTGCTTGGAGGCTAAAATTCACATGAATGCGATATCTGAAGCCTAATCATGTATCCTTTATTGATCGTGTTCATTACTGAGGGTGTCGAAAGATTATTGATATAAAACAAATGAAGTAATACATGTGCCTAATGACTAAACTAGCATATATGCGCTTCAACCGGGAAGTGATCGCTTATAGCTCTCGCTTCCTCAGTGGTCAGGGAATACTGTGTTTCGTAGTTAAAGATTGATCCACCACTGTTTTCCACAGAGTCTGTGACAATAATGCGGTCATATGCGCAGTTGGTGTGTGGAGAGACTGTGGTATCAGCCGTGTCTGGGATCAGCCAGGTGAATCTATGATCTACCTTAAGTGGTGTCTGCGCGAGAGCAGTCGCGGACATATAACTGCAGTCTGCATTCAGGTCTCCTAGAATAACAGCTTTTTCTGTGTTCCAGAGTTTTAGAACCAAATCTGTCACCTCAACCATACTTGCCATTTCTGTCACAGCATTTTTGGGTTGGGTGTGGACGCCTATGAAAGCCGTACCTGGTTGCGATGACCTGTGGGACGTTTTGATTAAAACAGAATATGGTTCTCTTTCAAATTCATCAATGGCCGAGTCATCGTATTGAAACGTATCCACTAGATAGGCTTTGCCCAGGCGGTAAAAGAAACCATACTGCTCACTATAACGGTTTGGATGACGACCAAGTGGCTTGCTCAAGGAGAGTCCGTACGGTGAGGTTGTGTTGATCAGCTCCCACAGACGATTCATCGCCGTCTGTCGATTATCATCTCTTATTTCCATCATTAGCATGACATCATAGCGCTGGATTATATCAGCCAGCATGCTCATGACGTTTTCGTCAGCAGATTTGGTCACAGTAAACCATTTCACGTTGAAAGATCCTACTAACAGACATCGATTGGTTCGAGTTCTCCATTGGGCGGCCGCCAGTACGCAACTTAGCACCGTAAGTTGGATCAACTGTCCTAACACTTCCATTCTGAAGTATAAAATATCTGAAATGGATAGAGACATTACATTATAATAAACAAAACCTGCGCCAAGCTACATTTTGCCCTAAGTAAGACTGTATTCTTCCTGTGTCTTTTACCTCCCAATTGAGCCATACTCGAAACTAACCTAGACCAAGCCCTTTATATTTGTTCATTAATGGTTGGCATTTGCAGCTAAGTTTACTATGGCATAAAGGAAGTAGCACAAGCCAACCCTCCTTAGTTATCTCTTACGTTAAGCATGGTAGGTTAAAGTGATACTAATATTTGTTTCCCGTATGAGTCCAGTTAACACACTTATGCAATACTACATGCAATCTGAACATGAAACCGCTTTTCAATTATCTGTGTTTCCCCCAACTGTTGACTGCTCCTGAGATGACTACAGAATTTACTCGATATTTTGTGTGTGTGTGTGTGTGTGTGTGTGTGTGTGTGTGTGTGTGTGTGTGTGTGTGTGTGTGTGTGTGTGTGTGTGTGTGTGTGTGTGTGTGTGTGTGTGTGTGTGTGTGTGTGTGTGTGTGTGTGTGTGTGTGTGTGTGTGTGTGTGTGTGTGTGTGTGTGTGTGTGTGTGTGTGTGTGTGTGTGTGTGTGTGTGTGTGTGTGTGTGTGTGTGTGTGTGTGTGTGTGTGTGTGTGTGTGTGTGTGTGTGTGTGTGTGTGTGTGTGTGTGTGTGTGTGTGTGTGTGTGTGTGTGTGTGTGTGCATATCCTTTACAGGACATCGCTGTCAACATCAGCATCTTTCAGCAGATTTTTGATTTCTTGGCAAGATTACGCTCAGTAGTTTGCCATTGCTTTCTGAGCGGCCGGCTCACATACCCAGTAAGTTACCGACGCGATTCGAACCACTGCTGATTCTCACCGTCGTCACGTTATTTACGAGAGTATACGAGATTACGGAGAAAAGTCGCTAACCTCTAGGCCAGGAAGCCGGCTTACTCGATATTTTTTTTTAGCAGCATATCCTTTACAGGACTTAGCTGTCAACACCAGCATATTTTCAGCTGTATGTTGATCTCTTGGCAAGATTACGCTCAGTAGTTTGCCATTGCTTTCTGAGCGGCCGGCTCACATACCTCGTAAGTTACCGATGCGAATCGAACCACTGCTGATTTGAACCGTCATCACGTTACCGACGAGAGTATACGAGATTACGGAGAAAAGTCGCTAACTTCTAGGCCAGGAAGCCGGCTTACTCGATATAGCACGGGTTAATATACAGACGTGACTTGAGACATGCGCCGTACAAAATGTTCGTTGCAGCATCCAATAGTGGCTAAAACAAGTCATGTAGTTGGAACCAGCTGTGGGTTTGTGAAGTGCTTGGATAATCACGTTAGATCAGATTACACGCAGGTGTAGGCGGCCAGTCTTTCTCTTCCGTGGCGAACGACGAGAGCTGATATAGGACCCTCGTCTGACAGCGCTCAAGCCATTGTCAGCGTAGTGTCCCAACTGTTAAACCAAAGCACGGGCTTCTAATAGTAGTTAAGTCGTCATTATCTTCCGTCAAGAGTCGTGGGAGGAACAGTTGGCGCTTCAGCGCCTGATGGGTGGCACCGGACAGTGTCATTCCGTGTGATTGTACAATATCGTCAATCCATTTACTTCTCGGGCGTCCTTTTCCTCTTGTATAAGATATTCTTTGATGTAGCTCAGTATTGGTGGTTGACGGTGTTGCATTCTATCGAGATGGCCAAAACATTTGATCTTCTGCCTTTCAATATATGTATCACAAGAGGTTGATCCCACTGTCTGTCTGATAACATAATTTCCTATTCAGTCTCGGATAGTTAAGTTGGCAGCTCTCCTCAAGCATCTCATCTCACATGTGTTGATTTTGACATTGGTAGCATAGGGTTCGTATGAATATGCTATTTATTAAGTAGCTAAGTACAATCGTTATTATGGCAAGATAAGATATTAATAAAATAATGTTCTTGATGCCGGTCTCCCTGGCCTAGGGGTTAACGTCTTTCTCCGTAATCCCGTATATTCTCGTGAGTAACGTAATGTGCGCGAGAAACGGTAGCGGTTCTCGCCGCGTTGGTAACTTACGGGGATATGTGAGCCGGTCGCTCAGAAAGCAATGACAAACTACTGAGCGTAATCTTGCCCAGTACATCAACAGAAGCTGAAAATGCTGATACTGACTGCAACGTCCTGTAAGGGATATGCAAAAAAAAATGTTCTTGATGCATATATTCCTCATTGTAAATTTATATTATATTAATATCTCAATGTTCTTGGTGCATATGTTCCTAGTTCTGATATATTTGTAGACATGAACGCCCTTATTTTCCCGTTTCTAGTATTTCCATAGAAATAACCTGTCAATTTATATCTATTTTTACCAGTGGGAAATGTTACGATCAGTCGTTCCTTCACGAAATAATTAAAAGCTGTTTTTAGAAGACTTTCCCCGTACTAGGCAAATTATGTAGTCATTGATACTGTAATAACATACGCTTTAACAAAAGTGATACGTGGTCTGATCTAGAAATTCTGTTTCGAGATGTTAATGATCAATGGAAAATATAGATAAACTCCGCCAGATTGGCTGCAGAAACAATTATTACAAAGCTGAAGGAAATAGATGACTGATGACTTCTTAAAACTAACGGGAAAAGAATATTCATTAAAAATAACCATAACAATATGATTAGTCTTAAAAGATATAAAACGATGTAACGAGGCAAAAGAAGCATATGGATCAACATCATGTATACTGTAACGTGGTGTGCGTGTGCATATAAATCCACAGCGCTTGGTTCTTGATGTCCTGGATCAGCTCTTCTATTGAAATCCCCCATGTCACCGTCCCAGTTCACTGAGTATCATTTCCTTCGGTGAACCCCTGTCTCTTATTTAGGTGATATTTTCAGTCGTTATGATGTTTCTCTTAAGAAACAAGGAAAGACCAACGCGTAACACTCTGAGTGAGCTAAGGCAAGCTAGGAAGGATGTGCAAAAGGCTGCCAGGCAGTGTGCAAATGATTATTGGATCAAGTTATGTGAGTCCATTCAAATCACAAGTGATAAGGGAGACATAAGAAGCATGTATGAAGGAATAAAGAAAGCCTGTGGTCCAGTGATCAAAAGAAGTGCACCATTGAAAACCTTGACTGGAGAAGTCATCACTGATAAGAAACAGCAGATGGACAGATGGGTAGAGCACTATTTGGAGCTTTACTCAAGTGAGACCAAACTAGCGGATAATGCCCTCAACGCTATAGAGGCTCTACCAACTCTTGACCACCTGGACACACTTCCCACCATAACAGAAGTTAAGTGTGCTATAAATGAACTTGCATCTGGCAAGGCTCCAGGTAAGGATGGGATTCCAATAGAGGTTATCAGGAGTGGGCAAGACACACTCACTATACAGATCCACCAGCTAATAGAGCTATGCTGGCGTGAAGGACAAGTCCCACAGGATTTCAAAGATTCAAGCATCATAACACTGTACAAGAACAAGGGCGATCGGAGCGACTGCAACAACTATAGGGGTATCTCACTTCTGTGTATTGTTGGAAAAGTATTTGCCAGAATTGTTCTGCGCAGACTTCAAGTCCTAGGAGATCAAGTCTACCCCGAATCACAGTGTGGCTTTCGACAGAACCGGTCTACCACTGATATGATATTCTCATTGCGACAAATGCAAGAAAAATGCCGTGAACAGAATCAACCACTGTTTATTGTCTTCATCGACCTCACAAAGGCATTTGATTTGGTCAGTCGTGAGGGTCTGTTCAAGGCACTAAAGAAGATTGGCTGCCCACCAACTCTTCTGTCCATTGTGGAATCGTTCCACACAGGCATGAAGGGTATAATCAAGTTTGATGGTGCAACTTCTGAAGAATTTGAAATCAAGAGTGGAGTTAAGCAAGGTTGTGTACTAGCTCCCACCCTCTTTGGAATATACTTTTCACTTCTACTGAAATATGCATTTCGTGATCAGGATGGTGGTATATACATTCACTCACGCTCAGATGGCGGCCTCTACAATGCTCAGAGATTGAAGGCTAAGACCAAAATTAGGAGGGTACTGATCAGAGAGTTGCTTTTTGCAGATGATGCTGCAGTTACGACCCACTCTGAGGAAGAATTGCAATGTCTACTATCTGCATTCTCCAATGCTTGTTCTGAATTTGGTTTAACAATTAGCAAAAAGAAGACACAGATTATGTCACAAGGTGCACATGGGGTACCATCAATCTTTATTGACGACGCCGAACTAGAGATAGTAGACCATTTTACATATCTAGGATCAGTGGTAAATAGCAAATTATCCCTAGATCAGGAAATCAACATCCGGATTGGTAAGGCAGTAACAACAATGAACAGGTTAAGAAAAAGAGTCTGGGAGAACAGGAAGCTTACTGCCAAAACAAAAGTCCTTGTCTATCAAGCCTGTGTCCTTAGTACTCTTCTCTATGGCAGTGAAACCTGGACAACTTACTCACACCAAGAGAACAATTTAAACAGCTTTCATATGCGGTGTCTGCGAAGAATTCTTGGTATTAAGTGGCAAGACAAAATCACAAATACTGAAGTATTGGAAAGATCAGGTTGTGTGACAGTTTATTCCATGCTCAGTCTTCATAGACTTAGATGGATAGGACATCTTAGGAGGATGGATGATAGTAGAATACCAAAGGATATCTTTTTTGGTGAATTACAGATGGGTAAGAGATCTCAGGGTCGGCCTCTACTACGATACAAAGATGTGTGTAAGCGGGACATGATTGATACAGGCATTGATAATGCACATTGGGAGCAAGTCGCCGCTGAACGTGTTGCATGGAGGGCAAATATCAGAAATGGAATAAAGTCAAAGGAGAAAATTATTGCAGAAAAGTCACACACCAAGCGTTTGAGACGTAAGATGGTTCATGATGGTGGAAATGACCACGTGTTCACATGCACCCACTGTGAACGGACATTTACAGCGCAAATTGGCCTTATCAGTCACACTCGCTACCGCCATAGTTAAAAGTTATTATGCCTTTTTAAAGCACAAACTATCGTCTGTCAAGACGGCAAGGTGCCAATGGATGATGTTTCCCAATACCTTTCTTCTCATTATATGATCAAACAACACTTTTGTCTCTTTCTTATAATTGTATATATTATTATACTGCCGTTAGCCTCTTCCAGGCAAAGGCTGCTACTTACTCCGGCAGTCCAAAACGTTCACAATACTCACCTAAAAACCACACCTCCGTTGCCTTCAAGCTCGTTCTAAGGTTTTCCTCCAGGTTCGTTGATTCCCTTCCATACAAAGGAACAGGCTTTATATAACACTTCATTACTATCTTTCTGACATCCGGTGATTATTGTATAAGATACTTTTCATTTTCTCCGAGATGCATATTTTCCTTGACCTATTCTGCTCTTAAACTCTGCCACACATCTCCCATCTGATGTTATGATCATCCCTGGATATTATAGTTTATTAACGTTGTTGGAGGTGGGGATATGATCTCTCGCTCTTAAACATCCGGTATGCTTATGATGAGGTAGGGGGTTCACCCCCAATACCGGCCCAGTTGGACTAAAATACTCGCTTCTCAGTCAGGTAAAATGTGATCTGGATTAGGAAGCAAAAGCTGAAGTAATATTCATAACAGTGTTGACTAATATAACACATGTCTAATCGTAACACAGACATGTGTTTATATAAGGAAGTAAACACGAAAGAGGTCATGAATGCAACTTGGAGATAATAATAATAATGATGCTAATAATAATAATAATAATAAAATAATAATAATAATAATAATAATAATAATAATAATAATAATAATAATAATAATAATAAATGTTTTGCATATCCTTTACAGGACATCGCTGTCAACATCAGCATCTTTCAGCTGATTGTTGATTTCTTGGCAAGATTACGCTCAGTAGTTTGCCATTGATTTCTGAACGGCCGGCTCACATACCCCGTAAGTTACCGACGCTATTCGAACCACTGCCGATTCTCACCGTCGTCACGTTACTTGCGAGAGTATACGAGATTACAGAGAAAAGTCGCTAACCTCTAGGCCAGGAAGCCGGCAATAATAAAAAAAAAAAATAATAATAATAATAATAATAAATCTATGCAGAAAACACAGTACTGGTTGCGGAGAAGACATAAGATCTACAACTGTTGTAGCTATAGCATGTGCAATAAAGTACCTGTAATCGGCTTGTCCAGAATTCGCAGCCATATGTTAATATCTTGGATAAAGAAAAGAACAAATGAATCCATACTTCAAGAGCTGAATATTGAAGAAGGTTGGCTATTAAAGACGATAAAACAACGAAAATTTAAAAATTTCGTCACTTGAAACGTCACGAAAGTTTGGAGAGAACAATAATGGAGAGGTATATGCTTGGGAAGAGAAGAAGAGGAAGGCCAAAGAGATGTTGGGTGCAGGATGTGGCTAATAATCTCTAGATGGGTGTATCAGACGCGGGACATCTTGCTTATGATCGAGAGGTTTTCCAGAAGGTTGGTAGGTAGCAAAGTTCTGCAAAGGACATGCTACTGAATGAATGAATGTTAAAACCTAGTTTTATGTAAAATGGCAGAATTCATGTTCTAACCTCTGATGACAGGGATTTATTGCACAAGATGTTCATTTACACAAGACAGTTAGTTCTTATTTTATACAATGCAGTATTTGCTTGTTCTATTCTGTTCTTGATCTCTATAATACATCTTCGGCCCTATGCCGCCTCCTCCCCCACCCATGTTATCCCTGCGACTAGTTACTTGCATATCTGTCTTCGAGATCCTGTATCCTTGTTATTTCTGCTTTAGCTCATGAGAAGCTTTTTACAAAGCGATTTTCTTCCGCCTGGACAATGACAGAAAAGAAAAACTACAAAACGGAAATGAGATTTCTAAGAAGAATAATCCACGTATCAAGAAGAGCGAAAACCAGAAATGATGAACTCAATACTAAAGGAGGGTAATAGCAGCGCTAGATTTCATTTGAAAACAGTGAGCATAATGGTTTGGCCACACAACTAGGCTACCAACTGACAGTATACCACAACAAGCAATGACATACACACCAATTAGAACTAGATGAACACAGGGGATAATAGAGCCAACGGGAATCTCGATATATGAAGCTCATAAACGGGCACTCTCCTGCAGCTTATGCTACACCTCGACACCACAAGAGGAACAAGATGGAATGATGAATTCAGCTTTTCTTCTGCTATTTCATTACTGTATATGTGTAATCCTAGACACAGAGATTGTATTCTTGTGAGACATTTCGTAATTCTACTGTATAAGTTCTACACGGTTATCAATCCTTAACAAGCTAGTGAATATTTGGTCATCATCATCTAGTGCCATATTCGCTTTAAAGGTCACATTGATTCAAAAGATTCTCCAACATCCAATGTACTGCTTCCGCATGGTGCATTCACACAGGCTACCTCCAGTTCATCTCAACACTTTATGTTGTGCACACATGTAACGCTCTATTCCTCTTGCACACTATTGCCTCCACATAATTCTTTAACTGATTCAGTGCCAAACAAAACCTAGGTTTGGACAAGACAGGGTGCACAACCAAATGAACAAGTATCATCATCATCATCATCATCATCTTCCACTTCTGCCGTCAAGCGTCGTGGGGAGGAATAATATATATAATAATAATGAACAAGTATAATAATTTAAATTTAAGTTTACTGAGTATCGAGGATACGGAAGATACACGAAAGATAATAAATAACACAATGATCCTAGTTTGGCGATATATCGTCCTTCTGTCCAAAATAGGAGGTCACATTTGCCGATATATTATAATTTGGCACTGAACCAGTGAACAAGAAGTTGCGTTTCTTGCCGAAATACTTTAATTGTCTGACTTTGATTTCATTCAGTAAAATTTTCTTTAGTCTCAGCTTGTGTAATACTTCTTTGTGTTATCGTTTGCTGTCGTGGTATTCTTCTCTTCCGTCAATATGACCACACTTTGTAAGCTTCATTTTAACCCCACACTGTTTATTCATTGTCAGTGTCTCTACACCACACAACAATGTACGGTAAATGTAACAGTTCATCACTCTTAGCTTGACCCCGTAACTTCACGACCTAATAAAAACATGTTAAGTTAGTTGCATGGTCTTGGCAGGACGTCGTAATCAATGCTAGCATTATTTGACTGTTTGCGATTTTCTAGGCAAGTTTACGTTCTGTAGTTTGCCATTACTTTCTGAATCACCAACCTCAAACCATGGTTAAAAATCAACACAAGGAAGTCTGCTTCCAAATCGACTGCGGCTGATTTCGAAACTGGTGTACTGGATTGTGAAACACGTTTGCTGCCTTTTAGCCACAGTCGCCGGCAAATGCACGTACATTATCATCATCATCAAGTACCCTGTCAGCTGGCGTAGGCTTTCATGGCTCTCCACAGATCTCGGTCTTTGGTGTTCTGCATCAACTCTGCTTATGGTATCCCTCCATGCCACCGTCTCAATCCATCCAGCATCATTTCTCTTGCTCTGCCTCTGCCTCTGGTCCCTCGATCGTTCCAGTCGTCACGATGTTCTCTAATGCATCTCTTCTCATCACATGACTAAAAAAAAAACTGCTGATTCTCACCGTCGTCACGTTACTTACGAGAGTATACGAGATTACGGAGAAAAGTCGCTAACCTCTAGGCCAGGAAGCCGGCAGACCAAAGAAACCTATTTGTTTATTTCTTATAATTGTATATAACGTTCTAGTTTCATTAACTTCTTTCAGGCAATCGTCGTTAGTTACTCTGGTAGTCAAAGGAATTCGCAACATTCGTCTTAGGAAACACATCTATGTTGCTTTAAAGTGCCCCCTAATTTGTTCATTTACACTACAAGATTCACTGCCATACTGCAAAACAAGTTCTATATAGCACTTCAGCACTCTCTTTCTTACATTCAATGACAGTGACTTATTGCATAAGATACTTTTAATTTTCTGAAATGCAGCGTTTGCTTGCCTTATTCTGCTCTTAATCTCTGTTATGCACCTTCTGTCTGATGTTATAAATACCCCTAGGTATTTAAAATTATCCACTTGGTTAAGAATTTTCTCTGTTATTTCCATTAAATATTAAATAATAATAGCAACAATAACACAAGCACAAACCTTCACAAGTGCTAGGCTAGAAACGCCAAGTTGTAGACATTTCTCCTACTGATCCAAGTTAAGTGTTTGGTGTATAACTCCCTCTTGTTAAACTTTTCGTTTCAGTTGCAGCGTAGATACACCAATGTTACTTACCAACCGGCACATTCTCTTTAGGATAACATTTCAGACACGCTGTGAACATGTAGATGAAGTCATAAGGAAGTAGGACAGCAACACGCTGAATTACCGAATTAGTCATTTGCTTTGCATCCTTGAGCGTTATTACTGTGGGGTGAGCCTAATGATTCAGGTCACTTTTAACTCATTAACTCCCACAAGGCGGAGTGGTTTAGCGGCACGAAGTCCGCCCCTAACTCAATGAAATAAACAAATATCACCCTAAGGTTTCTCCCCCATTGCTCCATGTTTCCATATTCAGCGGGATTAGCTCTTTCATCTCATTGCTTGTACATAGTCCAAAACTTTACTTCATATAACAATGTAAAAAAACAAAGAGTTAACAAAGGTCAATTACATACCATGGTGTGAGTGTTGATTGCATGCATTTTTACAATGCAAGATAAGAATGATATTTCATCGAATAATTGGGTAGTGGCTGGGATGCTAGAATTCTAGAATAAGGGCGAAAAACTCGGAGGACCACTGTGTACGTTGCGCAGGTAAAAAATTCCTCAGCGGTTGGAAATGGAAAAAAGCAGGCCTAAAACGCCGCTGCCTCGGGCTCATCATCATCATCATCATCATCCTGTTCCATGCAGCTGGTGTAGGTGTTCATGTCTCTCCACAGATCTATGTATTTGGTGTTCTGGATCAACTCTGTTGCCCGGGCTAAATTTCAAAATGAGAAGACTACTTACAAAAGGATATTTATAGCTTATGTGACTGTTGTATATACCCACTTTGATGCTCGCCTGTGCTAAGGAGTTGGTGCACTTTGGTGAGGTTCTCATTGTGTAGCCTATGGAAAATGGTGGGAGAGACAGAGGCACTTATAGAGATATCGGTGAACACGGAAAGTGATCCTTGACCACAGTCAAATAAACTACCAAATTAACATGCATACCGTGGCTTGTCCTCCAAATTTAGAAGTTGTAGTAGTAGACATTGTAATATTAGTGACAGTTATAGTCAATGTGCTGTAATGTTGATCATTGTATTAGTAGTACTGGTAGTAGTACTGGTGTTTGTTGTTGTGTTGTAATATCAGTGATAGCAGTAAAAGTAGTAGTAGTTTTCGTCGTGTTATTGTAATATCAGTGATAGCAGCAGTAGTTATAGTAGTAGTTTTCTTATGTTATTATAATATCAATGACAGCAGTAGCAGCAGCAGCAGTTATTTTTTGCTGTAGGGCGGGAATAACAACAACAACACGGTTATGGTTTATCTAGTTGCCTCGATGCTCTTTTGCGAAGGTCTTTTCTAGCGTGGATCAACGGGATCACAAGTGTACGATTTGCACTATGGCTAGATATACAGTAGAAGTAATCACCAGGGAAGCTCGATTTCTGTAGTATTATTATCACAATCATCAACATCACGTGTAACGCCAAATGCCATAGGCGTTCATGTCTCTCCAAAGATCTCGGTATTTGGTTTTGTAGATCAACTCTACTGATGATATTCTTTCATACCAACTTCTCAATCCATTCAGCATCATTTATCTTGGACCGCAACTGCCTCTTTTCCCACTAATCGCCCAGTCGTCACGATAATTTCCAATGCCTCTCTTCTTATCCCATGACAAAAGAAAGAACGCTGTTTAAAGATTTCTTATAGTTATATGTAATTTTATACTTTTATTAGCCTCTTCTAGAAAATCGTTGTTAGTTAATCTGACAGTCCAAGGAATTCGCAATATTCTTCTCTGGAATCACACCTCCTTTGCTTTCAAGCTTTTCCTAATTTGTTCTTTTACGTTTCATGATTCTCTGCCATGCAGCAGAACAGGTTCTATATAGAATTTCAACACTCTCTTGCTGACATTCAATGATAGTACTTATTGCATAAAATACTTTTCATTTTCTAAAAATTCAGCCTTTACTTGACCTGTATTATCTTAATCTCTGTCTATAGTATGCCCTAAGCAAATGTAAACGGTTAGATAACTCATTACACAATGGCTTGGATCAGCGGGAAGGACAATGGGAGGGCACTTTAGACTGAAAAATTAAACACAATATAATTGAAGAGAAAAGCAATTAGTGAAAGAGATCAAAGTTTATCAACAATATTTTGGCACAGAAAGTGACATAATTACAGAAAGAAAGTTAACAATTCATTGTGCGTAAAGGAGAACAAACAGATCTCCAAGATATTCCTAAGTTGTTTATGCACGTTCCATGACTCACTGCCATACAGCAAAACAGTCTCTATAGAGCATTTTAGCCTAAGGCATAACACAAGGGAATGGAAACAAACTTTCCCGGGAAGGTTAACCCGGTCAACAAATGCCCGTAGAAGTCGGATGTGTCGGCCTAACGGCACAAGAACGCAGCTCTGCTGTAAACAGGCACAACGCAATCAAGTCAGAAACAAAAACAACTCCTGATGAACGTAGAAGAAGAAGAAGAAGAAGAAGAAGAAGAAGAAGAAGAAGAAGAAGAAGAAGAAGAAGAAATATACTTTGAGAACATGAATCTTCCTTTAGGCAACTTGGGGTTATGAGTCCTGGACCATGTCGCAATCACCAAAGAATAAAAGAGAGGTTTTTGAATGTATATGCTATATACATTACATATATATATATATTTATATGTATGTTATCTTCTTCTTCTTCAGCGTTCCGAGCCATTGAGGTTCTTTGCTGCAAATACAATCCGTCTCCATTCGTCTCTCTGGTGGACCTTCTCTTGCCAGTCGTTGATTCCAAGTGCTTGTAGGTCTGTACATGTATTATCTCTCCACCGCCTTCTTGGTCTACCTCGGGGTCTACGGTCATTTATTTCCTGAGTGTAAGCGAGTTTTGTTTCCCTATTATCTTCCATTCTTTCTATATGCCCCAGCCATTGTAGTCTATTAGCCTTCATGATACCAGTGATTAGCGGGGACTTAAACAGATCATAAATGTCTTTGTTACTTCTTCTTTTCCACTCTCCACTTTGTGTATCCCTAATGGGTCCAAAGATGCGTCTTAAAATTTTGTTCTCAAAGGTTTGTAACAAGGCTTCGTCTCCTTTCGTTGTACTCCATGTTTCAGAGCCATACAGCACAACTGGTCTGATCAGTGTTTTGTATATTGTGATTTTGGTGTTACGAGATAGCGCCTTTGATTTTAGTAGATGTTGTAGTGCATAGTATATCTTATTTCCAGAGTTGATTCTAGTTTGTATTTCTTCCCTTATGATGTTGGAGCAGTTGAAGATTGTACCCAGGTATTTGTATGTTTCCGTTCTTTTAATGGTCATATTATCTATTTGTATGTGGCCAGAGTTTCTAGCCATTCCGTCTCTTGAAATTACCATATATTCTGTCTTATCTTGGTTGATAACCAGCCCCATCTGTTGGGCTTTTCCCTTTAAGTGAGTCAATATTTCCAATGTCTTTTGTTCACTTTGCCCTATAATATCTTTATCATCTGCATAACCAAGCAGCTTGGATGTTCCTCCAATATCACATTCCTCCTTTACCTTCCTTACAACTTTCTCTAGAGCCAGATTGAAGAGTAGCGGCGATAGTGCATCACCCTGTTTCAAGCCAGATGTTATTTGGAAGGGGTCTGATTTCCTGCCTTTATATGTTACTATATTATAAGTATCTTCCATGCATAGTCTGGTCATGTTGATTAACTTCCTTGGTATTCCAAATTCCTGCATAGCATTCCATAGACTATTCCTATGGACACTATCATAAGCCTTTTTAAAATCAACAAAAATGTTATGGAGATCTCTTTTATATTCCCAATGTTTCTCGGCTATTTGTCGTAAGATAAATATCTGATCTATTGTTGATCTGTTTTGTCTAAAACCCGCCTGGTAGTCACCTAATATGTCTTCTGAATATGGTTTTAGTCTATTTAGTAATACTGCGGATAGTATCTTATAGCTTGTGGACAGTAGTGATATTCCTCTATAATTTCCACATTGGAACTTGTCTCCTTTCTTAAAGATAGGTATCAATAATGACTCTTTCCAGTCATGGGGTAATTCTTCTGTCCTCCAGATTTTTATTATTAGTTCGTATAGCTTTAGATGTAATGCATGGCCACCTGCCTTTATAAATTCAGCAGCAATTCCATCAGTCCCAGTTGCCTTATTGTTTTTAAGTCGTGTGATTACATATAGGATTTCTTCAAATGTAGGTTCTTCAATTTGTGGTTCGCATGTTAGAACCTCTTCCTGTGGGAAAATGTGACTTGGAGCTTCACAATTTAGTAATTCAATAAAATATTCTTTCCATGTGTTGCACATTTCCTCATTGGTATTTATCATATTCCCATTTTTGTCTTTTAAACCATATGTGTTTTGTTGGTGCCCTCGTTTCATTGACTTCAGTTCTTTAAAAAATTTTCTGGATTCATTTTTCTGGTGATTAGTTTCCATATCTTTGATTATATTACTCATATATTCTCGCTTCTGCTGTCTGACTATTTTTGTAGCCTCTTTACATTCATTTCTATAATGCTCTTCCTTTTTGATGTTATTGATGTCATTTAACCATACATGTCTGGCATTCTTCTTCCTAATGACTGCTTCTTCACATTTTTGATTGAACCATCTGTTCTTTCTATGCGTGGTTAACACACCGAGACATTCTTCTGCGGTAGACTGAATTGTATTCTTGATGTTCAACCAAGTTTGGTCAACGCTTTCCTCCAAAGGGTTTTGCAGAGTTTCAAGTTTACATTTTATTTCATCTGTAAATTTCTCTTTGACTGTAATGTCTTGCAGTTTTTCTCTGTTATATGTTGGGTGTAATCTTTGTAATTTAGTATAGAAAGCTCTCTTAAGTTTTATTTTAAATTTTGCTCCAACGAGGAAGTGGTCACTGTGGCACTCAGCTCCTCTATAACTTCTGACTTGCTGTATGTTTGATGCATTTCTGTTGTTAATTAAAATGTTAATTAAAATGTGATCTATTTGATTATAGGTCCTATGTATGTTATATATAGAAATATTCTGAGACCACCGTGGACTAAGAATGGGAACACTACTGACATTCTACAAGATCTGAACATGGAAGAAAGCTGGTTGATAGACAACATCCTGATTCTGAAATTGAAATACTTTGGCCATATTAAGAATCACAGTAATTAGCAAAGAACAGTAATGGAAGACATGGTTACTAGAAGAAGACACAAGCGTTGCCTGCCACGTGCTCCGTGTGTTGTGGGTTCGATTCCAGACCACGTCGTTCGGCTCACGAGCGCGGTTTTCAAGGACACTCCTGGGAGTCGTTTCCGCTAGAGCTACTGAGCCCGTGATTTGTGCAGGAGGCTTTCCGCAGGACGCTTTCCGGAAAGAGACCGGGCCATGTGGGATAACACACGGTGCAATAAAGTTAATGATCTTGCCTTTTAAAACAGTTTTTAAGGAAGAACAGACAAGGGGAGAACAGGACGGAGATGGACAGACGATATCACAGATAGCGTGGGCATGAACCTGTATGAGGTAGGGGAACTGGCAAGTGATCGAGAACCTTTTTAGTGCGAGGTAATGAAAGCGACGTACTGCAAAAGATCTGCTACATGATGATCATTCATTAGAAAAGTCTGTAAATAAAACAAATATAGGGCGTTTGTAATGTCTCACTACACTTTGTATGTAGAACAGCTGTTTGTTGGAGAGTATATTTCACGTTTGCAAGACGGAAAACATACTCTCCAACCAACAAACTGCTGTTCTACAAACAAAGTATAGTGATACTTTATAAACAACCTTTATAACTTGAAGGAAATAGAACTAAATAAAGACACGATTATTCTGTCTAGCCACTGATAGTTCTAGGTGTTCTGCTTTTTGTAGCCGTAACAGTTCATTAAGCTGTTACCTTGTTATTGACAGTTGTGAATCCAAAAGGATTGGATATGTCGTTTCTGAGGAAAATGCAAAGAATACCCTGAGCAGGCAGAAAAACATAGTAGAAAGTCCTACAAGAAAAACAAGTAAACCGTAAATTGATTAGTGAAATTGGACTTAGTCAAGATATTTTGAGCAGGTTATGCGGAGAAAGAAACCGTACAACTTAGTTACAATTGGTAAAATACTTGGGGAAAAAAGATAAGGGAACGCACAGAATTAAAAGTCTGAACAGCTTGGTCACATGGCATAATCAGGACAACAACAGAAACCTGATTCAACAAATGGTGATCGTGTGAGATGGCGAAACATGACCGCCCACGTTTATTGGCATGCTACATGATAAACATGATATCCAAAGAGATCGAAGTTTTTCGTCTTGCTATTTATCCTGTCGAGTTGCTGTGCCTAAATTGTGCACGATTCTATAATTGCCCAAATATTTACTTATTCTTTAAAGAAATGGCTTGAAATAAAGACTGACATTACCCTCACGCATTTCCGGTACATCTAGATGATTTGTTGCACACCAGTTTAAACAGTCAACAATCTCTGACGTAATTGTTGCTTCGCACGGTATGTAGGAAAATACATAATTAGGAAACCAGCTGACATTCATCTCACTGCCTGGTAAAATTAAACCAGTGACACGATTTGGGCGTAACCAACACTTGTTGATGTGTTTTATTTTCTTGTAAGACTGCGTAGAAGTCAGCTGAGGAAGATGAATGCTGCACAGAATGTTATGAGCTAAACAAAATAAACCGCTTTATTTTAAACTGCCAACAATTTCACGAAGAAAGATAGAGTCGTCCATTTTGAAAATAAATAAATGACATCAACAGAGCTACTACATGTGGAAAGTGAACACGAAATACAAAGGCTTGTCAAACAATATATACACAAAATGACAATAGTAATCTAAGAAAACATGAACTGCAAAACGAAAAACAGGAGAAGAGTTCTCCCAAGCTTTGTCCTATTCAGGAATGTCTGTCATCTACTGCCTATAGTATCTTGTGGTGTAGGACAGAGGGTCGCGGGGGTTGGGGGTGGGGGTGGGGGGTGAGGGGAGGTCTTGAACCTGAGGAATTAGGACCACCTGGCTAGTGCAGTCAGCGCGAACTGTGCAGGTTAAGGTTTTCATTTTGCCTCCGACAGAAAAACCTCCACCTTACCGAGGATTCGAACCCGGGTCTCTCGAAGGAAAACCGGACATTCTAACCATTCGGCCAGCCCCTGAAAAGATATTCACCCGGGAATAAAAGAAACATACGAAGGAAAGAATATCAGCAAAAGAAATACACTACAAACCAGCAACTAATTACAAATCCAATTATATCCTAATTAAAGGTTGTAGGGTAATCTGCTATACTAGTGATAATTACTACGTTCTGTAAAAGACATACAAGTAACGTTTAATAAAATAAATTAAGAGTAAAGGTTTCCTTTTCACACTTTAAAGCACACTTGGTGTATGATGTTAATACACCTGTGGACCGAACTGCACTAGACGGGTGTTCAATATTACACTGATCGTCTTTACTCCCCAGAACTATTCCTGGTACCCATTTTAGGCTGGGTCAATCTGGGAGCCCTGGTCATTGAAAAATATTCCAACAGCGAGGAGAATTCCAGCACATGGCCGTAGTACCTAGCCATTGAAATAGCACCATAGGTTTCAAAAATGTATATGAAGCAAGTATTTGTCACATAGCAAACACACAGTCACATCGGACCATAATGCTGGGTCGAATATATTATGCTAGTTAGTTAGTTAGTCGAGGTTCCAACTTCATGGCAACGGGTAATCCCCATTATGCTCCATTCACGTGCCAGCGAATATCACACAAAATGCTCCCCACTGTTCAATGTGAAAAGTGGAATAGACAGGAGTCTCGGCAATCCAACAGCCCGCACAGGTACACTGTACATAATGCCGCTGCCAGAATGCCAACACAAAATTCATCCAAGAATACCACAGTTCATCGTCGATGGACTCGGCAGTCACCAGACAGACCTCATTGACCCGGGTTTTCTCACATGGCTCGGTCTTGTACCGCAGAGCGACTCGCCGAAAGTATCGCACAAAGCACGATCTCCGCAGCTTCAGCGCAGACTCCCAGAAGTCTCCCGAAAAATGCACTCGTGAACCGAAAGGGCAAAACAGCCAATTCAGCAGCCGCCGGTAGCCATTGTTCCGAACATGCAGTTCACTGTAAGGACAGGTGTAAAAGCATTCCACGCGAATTTCACAGCTCACGGTGTCGCCACGCATTCACTCAGTAGCAGAGCAACGGAACCATGTACTACCAGTCCAACATGAGGAAAATGCGATTGCACACCATAGCCACAAGCATAAACACGCCACAGGCCTTAAAGCTCAACGCCTAACCGCCATGCTGGCGACCGGAAGAAATATATTATGCACGTTTAAAGAAGAGACATCGAGAAAACCTGATAATAGTTTAACTCGAAAATACTTTTTCTAGAACCAACAGGGCAAATAGAATCGGGGGACCTAAAACGCACGGATAATATAATTACAGACAACGATGCATAATTTGAGAAAATCTTGAAAGGCTCTGCATGAGATAGCAAAAGATAAGACGGCTTGGCTGAGTTGTTTATGGCCCGTGCTCCAATGGGCAATACAGAGTAGAAGACTTATGAATGAAATGGTCGGCTTATGTATCCCGGTTCATGCTACTCGAACAGGCACATTTATAGTTGAAACAATATAAAAATAACACGAAGTAATGCAGCTTTACAGAGTACAATTACGGAAAATACAGGACGTTGCTCCGACTAGCTTTCATCAGCAAGCAAAAAAAAAAAAAAAACACAGAAAACACAATATATAAACGTATCTTTCCCGTGACTATGTGTTGTGCTTTGTGTATGTCATTGTTTGCTGTTGACGGCTAGTAGCCACAACGTCCTGTTTTTCCCCCATATTCTTCTCCATAAGGCTGCATTACTTTATGTTATTTTATATTGTTTACATTTCCACAGCTTTACCCCAATTCCACTAATTTTATTCATATTTGAAGCGATTAACCAAAGGCTTATGAATCATATACTATGTAATATCTTTTTCGATTGGTCTTTCGTGCTGCGACATTTTATTTTAAATTCTGTGTACTATGGTCTGAGTTTCGCTTTCAAGAAAAAAAAAAAATAAACTGACAGCAATAAAACGTTAACATACAATATACAGACAATTGGACCGATCATTCCGTGACAGATGATACATAGTAAATATGTTGCAGGAAAACAATTTAAAAATAGTTGCATAATTGGCACTTTCATCATGTACATCACTAGTTAATAGCCCAGTGGTTCTCAACCTTGTTTGGCACATGCCCTCCTTTACCGTATGTTCAGAACGTCACTCCCCCCTTTCGAATTTACTCCCTATAAATCCCCCCCCCCCCCAACCCTTACACAGTATACATAAAAATAGAAGCTAAATTTAATAACACATACTAGAACAAGTCTAGACATCTACATAAAACGTGATTTGTGGGTCTAGTTACGCTATTATTTCATTAGGGTGAGAAGTACAGAACCGTGAAGTTAGAGGGGAAAACAATATCAAGTAACTGGTTCTTGTATTGCGATCTTGAAATAATCTTAATTCCCTCTGGAAACCCTAAAATCCCCCCCCCCCCCTCCTCCCGAGGGAGAATTCCCCACCGGTTGAGAACCACTGTATTAGCCGGTGCAATATTTCCACAATAACTGCTAGTTTATTTTAGTTGTGTATACAGACGATATCCTTTCGAACTACTTATTAGAACAGACAAAAAGGTCACGTACTCTGACGTAAGAATGAAATCTAATTTTCTCCATTGCATTTAAATACTTTCCGGTCTAGGTCAAGATGCCGGGACGTGTTTCTTTCTAGCTTGGCTTGGGACGGTTGATCGGCGGCTCGACAAACCGCCATCATAAAACTTCTGGTTGTTTCAGAACCAGATTTCTGGCTCTAAATGTTATGATGCTTTGCTCAAACTTGTTAAATTCCAAAAGAGACACGTTGCTGCATAAGAACAGAATCAGGCAACTGTGACTGGTTCTCAGTGGAAACAGGAGTGAAACAGGGTTTTGTCTTATCACCGATGCTCTTTGGAATAGCTATCGACTGGGTCATGCGCAAATGCATAAACAACTCAAATATGGGCATTCATTGGGTTGACAAAATTCTAGAAGACATAGACTTTGCCGACGATATAGTGCTTTTGAGTTCAACACACCCAGATGCCCAAGAGAAAATAAACCACCTCCAAAATGTTTCAGGACAAATTGGTCTCAAAATTAACACCACAAAAACAAAGACTATCGATCTTACCAACAGTTCAGACGACACCAAATTAAACAACCACGTTCTTGAAAAAGACAGCTGCTTCACATACCTAGGAAGCAAAATGAGATCTACAGGGGACTCAACACCAGAAATATCATCTAGAATCGCACTGGCATCTGGTGCCTTCAATAAACTGTCAAACATCTGGAAGTCAAAGACACTCAGCAAACGAAACTTAAAATCTTCAACTTTTGTGTGATTCCAGTGTTAACGTATGGATATGAGAGTTGGAAATCAACAGTAGCTTTAGATAAAAAAAATTATATAATTTTGAGAATAAATGTCTTAGAAGAATTCTAAACCTCCACTGGACAGACTTCATAACCAAAAAGCAAATAAGACAAGAGACTAAGCAAGATATTGTATCAAATTTTATAAGAAAACGCCGTTGGAACTACATCGGCCATGTACTCAGAATGGACAAGACAAGACTCCCCAACCAAGCCCTCTTATGGTCACCAGTAGGGAAAAGAAATCGGGGAAGACCAAGAGAGAAACTGCGTAGAACCATCATCAGAGAAGGCTCATTCAAAGGCCAAATAAACATCCAAGATCTACAACAGGTAGCAGCGAACCGCCAGACATGGAGAGCCGTGACTTCTACCCTATGCGCCGCCTTGGGCTCGAGAGGAAAGACTAACTAACTAATTTACATAGTTCTAGAAAACAAGCAGGTGTCCCTGTGTGGGGAAGCGTCGGAAGAGCTAGGTCAACAAGCTTGCCTGTAGCTCAGGAAAAACTAGCTCCCAAATATTTAGGTATCAATGTTAGAACAGTTGTGTAAATATTATGTACATTCTCAATACGACAATGTCTCTCATGTCTTGATCTTCTCTTCTCTTCTCTTCTCTTCTCTTCTCTTCTCTTCTCTTCTCTTCTCTTCTCTTCTCTTCTCTTCTCTCATCCCCCACCCCGGTTTGAGCCTGTTGACAATAAAATACATAAAAGAAATGGAAGAAAGGCCTAATCTTATCCAATCCATATACACTGTGCCGAATTATGACCTGATTGCGTCATCATATTGTAGGTCAATATCAGCCTATTAAAAGAGGTGTGAGACAGGGATGTGTAATGTCTCCAGATATTTTTTCCCTGTGCAGTGAAAATATTTTCAGAAATATAGAAGATATGGAAGGAATCAACATTGGGGGATGATACATCAATAACATTAGATATGCAGATGATACAGTCTTGATTGCAGACAATGAACAGGACCTGCAACATTTAGTAGATGTGGTTGTTGCACACAGTGAACAACTAGGTTTAGAATTGAATAGTAAGAAGACACAGATTATGGTCGTCACTGGGAAGAAGGAAATACCACAATGTGATATACGAGTTAATGGGCATATTCTTAAGCAAGTGAATCGATACAGTTATCTCTGAACAGTCATAACATCTGATGGGAGATGCCTTCAAGAGATTAGAACAAGATTTGCCATTGCAAAGGTAGCCTTTTGCAAGATGAAAAACATACTGACCAATAAAAAGATATCAATTGAAACGAGAAAAAGTGTTGAAGTGCTACATAGAACCTGTACTTTTGTATGGATGCGAAGCGTAGACAATGAGCAGCCAAGCTGAAAAACATCTGATGGCCGTGGAAATGTGGTTTCTGAGGAAAATGCAAAGAATGCCATGGACAGACAGAAAAAACCAATGAACAAGTCCCTCAAGAAACAAATTAAGATCGTAAACTGATTAGAGTCATTAGACTAGTCACTTTAGTAACATTTTCTTAATTGCATTTTAATTATATAAGCTGCATAGTCGGATACTTCTTGAAAAAACAAATACAACGGTATCATATTCAAGTCTTTAGGTCGTTTCTAAGCCATCATTTAATAGGAAAATAGAGGAAAATGGGATTTTGACTTTTCATAAATTGTGACCAAAACACAAAAGCTAAGGGCAGATAACTGCTCTTGATTTTTCTTGCTAAGGGAGATAACTCGTGTTGTAATTTTGAGGGCCACCGTGAGAAAGCAAAATGCAAATGACAACCTTAAACTCCCTCTTCTACCTGCCTCTTCTCCACTCCAGCCCCTCCTCCACCTTCTCCTTCTCATTCTTCCTCCTCCTCCTTCCTCCTAAAGCCATTTTAATAATATGGCGCATTTTCCCAAATGCAAAAATAGTGCACCAGTAATAATTGTCATGTAATAATAAAAATTGTGAATGTGAAAATTCACTATATCTTATTTGTGAAAATTGTGAATACACCCTAAAGATTTATGGTTTCTGTCAACTTTCATAAAATGCCAAATCATGCACTTTAGAAAAAGTAAATAACCAAACTATGAGTTATTTAGTCTGCATTATTTTTTATTTAGTTGCATGTTCTTCACAGGACATAGCATTCAAACCCAGCATTTTTGGCTGTTCGTGACTCCTGGGCAAATCTTATGTTCAGTAGTTTGTCATTGCTTTGTGAACAACCGGCACCTATACCTTTTTCGAAAAAAAAAACCCAGCGCCGCAGTGTTTTGATCCCGGGTATACGGCATATTTGTGTGTGCGTGTGTGTGTGTGTGTGTGTGTGTGTGTGTGTGTGTGTGTGTGTGTATGTGTGTGTGTGTGTGCGGGTGCGTGTGTGTGCGCGCGTGCGCGTTTGTGTGTGTGATGACGTCAGTCTGCATGCCATGTCTGCTGTTTGCCGGCGCAGGTAGATTCTGAGGGAAGTCGTGATACAAAATTACCCAAATGTATATGTTTCCGGCCCTGTTAGAGTGATAACAATTTATACACAAATACTACGATGGGTGTTAAATGCAAACACGCATTCATTATCATTGCCATCGCTCTGAATAGCTATAAGAGTATTAAATGATCATCGCTGGATTGACACGGAAAACTGCTATTTCCCACCATTGAAATATAGCATTACAGCATCATAGCATGCAATCTTCATCATTTTAGTTTGGGGTGTTACCTACAACCTAAATAATCAAAAATTGCACAGTACACGTACAAATGGATGCTCAATTTAATTATGTCTGCTAATTCAATACCCAAAGTTTGTATAAAATGGAAGTTACGAGTCTACTTACGTCTTAAAAAGACAGTCTCTTTATCACCGTTAGAAGAAACATGTGAGAAGCCAAGATGTAAACATTCGTAGGCAACTACAATACTCGGTAATCGGTTTCTGTTTTAATGCGATCTTGAAATAATCGGGGAGTTTAACGTCATGAGTACTCTATATATCCTTAAATGGAAGACACAAAAACAAGAAAATGAATATCGCCGCAAGAACATCTCTGGTAAAGTTCGGCAACACTAAAACGTAGTGCTTACATTAGACGTAGACAGTCAAATTTTTTCGGGCATGTTATGAGAAGAACTTGGTGACATCTGGCAAGATCGAAGGGAGGAGACCAAGGGGAAGACATAGAAGTAAATACCTGGATGGCTTGGCCACGTGGCATGGTCAAGACAGGAACACGGAGCTGATCCACGAATCTGGCAATCAAGTGAGATGGCAAAACATGACCGCCCACGCTTATCGGCATGGCACATGATGGATTGATGGATGTAAAGTTCCAGTACCGATCTTACACACCCAGCTGATTTCTAAGCTTGCAGAGAGGAATGAGAGCTCAGCGCTACAGTACTATGGAGACTGTACATTTATTCCGGGTTTGGACAAAAAGAAGTCTCTACATCAGACTGATTCCGATAGACGCCTATTCTTTCTAGGACCTAGGCGACTGAAGCATAATCATTGCACTTCATAATTAAACCGCAGTCTTCCAGATGCTTGCTTGCTTGCTTGTGTTCGTTGGCTTGAGCTCCAACGCGAAGTCCTGTATGTCGGATGAAGGCATCCTGTTGTCCAACATCAGTGTGATGTCATAAAGGACCTGAGTTTTGCGTGAGTATCCGTTGTCCCATGTCTGGCTTATTGGTGTGCAGACTGGTGGTTCCTCGCCGTACAGGCAGACACTCTCCGACTTCGGAGGAATCGGCGATCCTACTGACTTTAGCCAGGACCCCGAAGGGACCTGTTGCCCAGGACGCTCGACGAGGACGCGTCAATGTACACCAACGTACCAGCCTGTACTTCTGTGAGATCTTTGTGGTACTATTGTTGTGGTGGTGATTCTTGTTGTACGGGGTTGTTCCCTTTTGTGCTAACTGATGGAATCGGAGGCTAGTGATAAGTAAAGGACCTTTGTACACGCCTTACGGCGCACTGGGTATAGGATGCGAGATCCATAATTAAAAAGACGAATCGTGACTCCATGGGTGATGCCAAGTTTAGGCTGGGGAGCCCAGGTCAATTTAAAAACATCCGCTGCGATGTGGATTCGAACCCATGACCCCCGGGTTGACAGGCCATCGTTCAACTGCCACTCTACCTAGGTCTCCAGTCTAGAGATGACTTGGTACAGTCCCGATAGACAGGCCAGCGTTAAGCTGCTACTCTAACTCGGTCTCCAGTCTGGAGATGACTTGGTACAGTCCCGGTAGACAGGACAGCTTTTAGCTGCTACTCTACCTCGGTCTCCAGTCTGCAGATGACTTGGTACAGTCCCGGTAGACAGGACAGCTTTTAGCTGCTACTCTGTCTACAGTCTGGAGATGACTTGGTAGGGTCCCGGTAGACAGGACAGCTTTTAGCTGCTACTCTACCTCGGCTTCCAATCTAGAGATGACTTGGTACAGTCCCAGTAGACAGGTCAGCGTTAAGCTGTTACTCTACCTCGGCTTCCCGTCTAGAGATGACTTGGTACAGTCCCTGTAGACAGGCGACACGCTGATTATGTTCACACTAGTGAACTGCACGTGTGGTATACAATAAATTGGCATTCATCATGATATGCGAACTTCTTCGGCTCTCTTACAATCGGACTAGAAACGCATTATGAAGTTCTTGATATACGTTATGGCACCATAAATCATGGCAGATCTTCACTTTGTTAACCAGACTAGTGTCTGTTTCAACGATGTTCCACTGGGAGATATAAAGTACAACTATTATTCTGTAACAATTTCTCTAGGCATTTGGTTGGCGTCAGCTGAAAATGGGAACCAGGAAATTACACAGGAAATAAAGATAGTCGGACTGATATTGACTACAACCCTCATAGAGTGCTGACTGTCTAAAATATCGGGATAGCACCATTTAACTAATACGCCTGAAGGTGTGAAAAGGACTACTTTACTAAACATATCCTCTCGGTATTTTCAAATAATGAAACATATCGGTCATCTCTTATATTGGTGTCAGGAGGTCATCATGTCGAATAAATAAGATCGCTCGATCTTAAACTTTCGGTGTGCTGATGCCGAGGTACCTGGTTCAAGCTCTACACCGGTCAGTTGGACGAAAAGGTAGGCTTCTCGTCCTTGACTTGAGGACGCAAATTACAAGTGCCTAAGAAGTTGGAGTGGGTTGGCCTGATGGGCAGGGACACTGGTAACAGGGACAGCTAATTCACACGCAAAGATCAGTACTGTTTTTCTAGAAGTAGTAGCATTTGTGTAGACTACGCTTCAGTTCAAAGCGAGCGAGAAAACAACAACAACAACAACAACAACAACAACAACAACAACAACAACAACAACAAAAACAACAACAACAACAACAACAAAATCAACAACAACAACCACCACCACCACCACCACCACCACCACCACCACCACCACCACCACCACCACCACCACCACCACCACCACCACCACCACAACAACAACAACAACAACCACAAATCGGTGTCATGCATATATCATTTAATGTTTATGTAGTATTTTACAGCTCGGTGTGATTTTCTTGTGTTAAATTTAAACAAATAGTAACGTGTCAAGACATTATGGGCAGAGCGTAGAAATCAATTAAAATCTTTTAACACTTCTGCAAATGAATCAGAGTGCAACATAACACCATGACTAAAAAAGGCTACGTGATCTCCACAATTGAAAACCATAAGGGAATAACCACTTGCATTAATAAGACACCCTGGAGGTCAACACTGCAACTGTGAGAAGTACTAGACCTGGCACTTTCATCCCTTCTTCATTCCACTGCCTCTGTGGAAATTGAATAAATCAGACAGTTGAATAAATAATGCATTGATCTGCAGCGCCCCGGCCCAGGGTTCGGCTCAGACGTCATTTGCAAGCGAGGGACTTCTCTTGGAAGGAAGGATAGTAAAGTCGGTAGCTAGTCACTGATCTTAGCAAGCATACAGTGGGACAAAGTTAAAACAAAGGAAGTAGTTGATTGTTGATTCTTATTTCGCTATTTATTCCCCCACTGAGACAATCAACCCACGTCTATCTATTTAGATCGCATGCAGCTCCTTCCATAATCTCCCCATATTATTAATTCTTGGCTCTAATGATCTTCTCCGGGTTTTCCAAGACGTCCTCTATTACGTGTGCCTATTGAGTTTCATACTAAGGAATGTATAGTTATACTGCTCTCAGATTTTACTAATGTATGGCATATCCACACTCACTGTCGTCTTCTCATCTCTTGACTCAAATGTATTTGTTTAATTCTCTTCAAGAGCTCCACAGTCTGTTTGTTCTACGCAGGTACCAATTCTTGCGTGTTTGTAGTTTTCAGTAATCGTTCTCTGTTTCTGATCAATACAGTAACACCGATGTAACGTTAGGTTTAAACATTCTAAATGTATTGATAAGTTTAATTTCTTTTCACCTCCACAAATATTCCATTGCTATAAAGCTCATCTCGCCTTCTGTTTTCTAATATTAATATCTTTATCTGTTCCCTCATCTTTGCCTGCTGCTACTTAAATACTCAGACCGGTGTATTGTTGCACCTCTTGAAATATGGTTTCACCAAGGGAGCATAGGCTAACGTTTGTTCGATTTATTCTTAGTATCTTTGTATTTTCAATATTCATTTTTGGACATAATTGTCGTGATCTCTCATTCAGTGTGTTTAATTCATCTTATATTTGATTTAGTCTTTGAAAAACGAATGCATTGTCATCAGCGATGTCCAGACAATCGAGTTGCTTTATTGGAGTACGCTGAATTTCCTTTCTTCAGTAACTTATTGTTCTCTTTATATTTCGGTCCATTGTGAATACGAATAATAAAGGTAACACAAGACCACCTACCACTCTACCACCCCTCTTCCCATTTCAAACGAACCCCTCTGAGAATTTTCCTCCGTGGAGAAGTCTGCATCTCATGTCTCTATATGTTTATCTTGGTTAAGTTCATGATTTTCAGCGGGATTCTAAAGCGACTTATCAATTTCCAAAAGGATTCACTCTTATTGCAGTCAACGGTCTTTTCATAGTCTACCCATCCAATATAAAGTGCTGAGTTCAGCTCCATGCCTTGCCCTATAAAGAAGGATATTGGGATATATATGTTGATCGCTAGTCCCAAGAAATATGTAAGAGAAGATAATGAAGCAGGTATCTGATCGCTGGATAAAGCAAACATAAAACAGTTAGTTAGTTGCATATCTTTTATAGGTCGTCGCAGTCAATCCTAGCATTATTTGCGCTGTTTGTAATTTCTTGCCAAGTTTACGTTCAGTTGTTTGCCGCTGCTTTCTGAAAGACCTGCGCCCATACCATTATATACAATTCAACGGAAGGCGGTCTGCTGTCAAATCACCCGCAGCTGTGTTTCGAACACAGTATGCGGGATTACGAATTGTGTCCGTAACCATTTCACCACAGAGCCGACAAACATATAAAGGAAGATAATAAAGAGGATAGTTGATAACTGCTTCCAGTGAATGCATAAAGGGAATCTTTTTTAAAACCATTAAATCCTTTGCTGACATTGTGACCGCCTCCTGATGTCATCATATCTGATTGCGCGTCTCATGTCCCATTAACAATTCAGCAGAGATTCCCAAATATTTAAAACCTGTCAGCTGTGATAGGATGCTATCCGACATTTTAATAATCTTACGAAAAAGAATGTCCGTAATGGAATATTTGAAGTGTTTGTTCTTTGATTACCATTTGTCTGAGCATACTTGTTCCTTCATCAATCCGCTGTGGGAGCGACAGATTCGCATTTCGTTATCCCTATAGCTTTCAAAATTTCCGTTGTCTAGTGTGTCATCTAGTGTAGTGTGTCATCTATTTTTTTTTTTTTTTTAAATTTGAGTACTAATCAATAGGGAGCTGCAGTGGATTAGCGACCAGCACGCTTATCTGTCGGCACGGTAGTCAGGTATTCGAATCACTTTTGAGACGGGGATTCTTTTAAATGACAAGAGCTCCCAGGTCGATACATCCTAAAATAGGTACCATGTAATTTTCTGCGATGTAAATGCGACCAACATGATATTAACCACATTACATGCAGTGTCTATTTTCTAGATAATAAAACAAGGGGCTAGCACCATGCACCCAATACATCTCAGGGTGTGGAGATGGGCGCCTTTTTAAACTTTATTTACTAATCAGTTAAGTCATCTGCACAGGACAACAACAGAGCCACGACATCCGGCTAATGATAGAGAGGCATTTCCAAAGATTTGGGGGGAAATTCTGCACAGAACAAGTCACTGGATGGTGAAGGTGATGATTTATATATTCCTCTTGTCATGTTATGTGTTATCAGTAGCTTAAAGAGCCCGTGCGTTATTGGAACTCACAAGCAAAGAAGAGAATAACAACACTATAACTTACAATGCATGTCGTAAGAGACGACAAAGGAGAGTTGGTTTGAGAGTGGCTACTTCATCCCGTAGAAATATTTGGCTGCGAAATAAAATCAGGAAAGTTATGAAGAAGTCTACAAACGGTTTTGCATGGGTTGTTTGGTGGCCTATGCTTCGTTAGCAAATTATATATATATATATATATGTGTGTGTGTGTGTGTGTGTGTGTGTGTGTGTGTGTGTGTGTGCTCTTGAACGCTTTTGAACTTAAACGTAAGTCAATAGACATGCTACTACGTTTTGTGCACTGGACTTATTTTTGAGTGTGGATTTGTTTTCCCTATTACCAGTGTCCCTCGCCATCAGGTACTCAGACTTCTTAGGTACTTGTAATTTACATACCCAAGTCAAGGACGAGAAGTGAATATTTTAGTCCAAATGACCGGTGTAGGAGTTGAACCTGCTAACTCGATATTAGCACAACGATTGTTTAAGAACGAGCGCTCTTATCCATTCTGCGATGCTGTCCTCCTTTTAGATGGAAGACAGGAACAGAAGAAGTAGCTACAGGGTGTATGTTTAATGACTGGGGTGTTTGAAAATATTGCCGGTCCAAGTTTTGCATTTACCTTTTATGTTGCATGAACTTTACAGAAGGTGAATACAAAACTTGGAACGGCAATATTTTGAAACACCCCACAATCATTAAACATACACCGTATAGAAGAGACACGGGTTTCACCATGTATTGTATATAAATGTACACATCCTGCATGCTGTATTGTCTGTATGTCTGTCATTGTATTTATCGGCTGTGAACTGTCATCCTGTCGCCGTCACATTCTGCTACATCTTATTTCTAATTCTTTCAAAAGGCTTATCTTTGTGAAGTGGGAATGGTCAAGCAATCACAGTGTTGGTCATTCTGTGCACACAGCTTCTAGCCTGGGTATAGAAGAGATTTAACTAAACAAAAGACATCCAACCTGCTGTGTGGTTGACGATCATCGTACATAGTTAAATCGACGCCTGCGTTTATTGTCCGCCAAGTGAAGGACAGACCGGCCAGCTATACTCTGTGCATTCAGGACTATTATATGGGATGGTCCTAGCGCATCATATACTCATAGCAGAACATTGCTTCTTTCAAAATGGTTACAGGAGAATAAACATCACAGCACCCCGGACACACTTATTCGTTCTTCATCTCTCTAGGACATCTAGCAAAGTGTAAATGCAGATCGGCGAACTAAAACACTGATTATCAACACTTCGAATTTGTCCTTTAATGCGTACTCCTTGTTGCAGTCACACTTAAAGCTAAGCTCAAGTATCCTTAAATATGTCGTTTCATCTGCTGTTGTCTACATCAAGCACTCGCTCATAAATATTCTTTAAAATACTGCCCATGTTAATCATGAGTGATCTAATTTCCGGCTAACTTGAAGACAACGGATTCGCCCGCTCGTGGCCGGATACTCCAGCATGACCTGGCTGTGTATCCACTTTAGTCATTGTATGAGAGACGAAAATAATGATGCATATGCCTTGGAGGATGTTGCGATCAACTTCAACCCCAGGTTGATTTAATTCATAATTTTACGTTATGTAGTTTGCTATAGCCGGTCTCCCTGGTCTAGGTGTTACACGACTTTCTCCAAAATCCCGTATCATCTCGTGAGTAACGTGACGTGCGCGAGAATCGTTAGCGGTTCTCTCCGCGTCGGTAACTTACGAGGTATGAGAGCCGGTCGCACAGAAAGCAATGGCAAACTACTGAGCGTAATCTTGCCAATAAATCAACAATCAGCTGAAAGATGCTGATGTTGACAGCGATGTCGTGTAAAGGATATGCGAACGAAAAAAGTGTCCTCAAGAGTGACCTATCAATTCTTAGTCCGCATTCATACGGCTAGGTTAGTGGTGTAGAGGTGTCCCGTATCAAAGGAGATGTAAGACGCTTCCTTTCCTCCGTTAGTCTACGGGGCATCCTTGGGCAAGGTGGAGTACCCGTTTAACCTCTCCCCCACCCCCATCAGTCATCAAGGTTACGTGAAACCATGGATGCAGGTGATGGACGGAGTGTGAGAGTAGCCGACAGATTGTTATTGGTTATGGTCTGCACTCTGCGACAATAGGTAGATCATCTCATCCACTGAGACAATATCTATGGCTACCGACTAGTACAGTCACTGCCCAGAAATAAAGCAATGTCAAACTACCTTCTGTAAAACTTGCCAAGAAACCTTAACAACCATCCAGATGGGTGTATGAGACGCGGAATATATTGCTTATGCTAGAGAGGTTTTCCGGAAGGTTGTTATGGCAGCGAGGTTCTGCAAAGGACATGCTACTGAATGAATGAATAAACGCCTACGGCATCCGTCCATTTTTAAATTTGTGAAGAATGTACTGCGAATCAGACACAGTGAATGATCTATTGAGTCGAGTACCATCTAGCCAGCTGGAAACAGCGGTGACTGCGACCATCACCATCTTCAATCGAGGTTTAAAAAAAGATAATCCTGTCACAGATGCTATCATATGGTATGAGTCTGCGGATTTCTCATATAGTATGGTGTCACATAAGCAGGTGATATGAGTATTCTGTTCGTGGATTGTTTTTTTTTTATATGGAAAAATTAGCAATGCCAATGTAACTAAATATTAATGGTCATGGTGGATGTTCTTTGCGAGACTTTGTGATCGACCCCAGGATTATTTTCTAGGCAATTTAACGTTTTGGGATGACCCCCCCCCCCCCCAACCCCCCCCCCCCCCCAAAAAAAAAAAAAAACCACACACCCTCAACAGCGCAAGTTTACGAGCTAGAGTGCTCTTATTCGTTAGATCACGTCGTCTGCCAACCACTTCTTAGATTTTAATATAGGTGACCGTGGCGTGGCGTTGTGAGTGTGATTGAGACCTCGGGACGCCCATCTTTAGCTGGTGCATGACTGGTTTATTTCAACGTCTAGACTACTTTTTTTTTTTTAAAGTTGCATATCCCTTAAAGGACGTTGCAGTCAACACCTGCATTTTTCAGCTGCTGTTGATGTTCTTGGCAAGATTAGGCTCAGCAGTTTGCCATTGCTTTCTGAGCGACCGGTTCACATACCGCGTAAGTAACCAACGCGACGCGATGAGCTGCCGAATCTCGTGCAGTTGTATTCCTAAAGTGGATATACGGGATTATGGAGAAAGTCGTTAACTCCTTCGCCAGGGAGAGCGGTGACTGGACTTTACTTTTATAAATAAATAAATAAAGAATGGTATACTCCACTTGGCGGGCGTGCTTGCGAAGTTGATATCAATTGCGGAACCCCTTTAAGGCCATCAAGACAATAAATAAATAAATACACACGTATTGTTTGACGCTCATAGAACTAGGGTAAGAAGTAGAGACTAGAGGACGCACTAGACAACATAAAAATTGAAAGCTATAGTTACCGACCGGGATTTGAACCTGTCACTTCCAAATGACGACAGCGCCTTGCTGCAGGAACAAGTGTACTTCGACGCATGACTAACTAGACACCCCTAAAAAATGGTGTCTTCATTAGCTAGGTCTATCATGTACATGAACCCACAGCTATGGAGTGTGGACATAATTCTTATCCGACCATTGATATAGCACCATAGGTCTCATAAATTTATATTACACCAGCATAGGTCAAATAACAAACATACAAACACACCAGACTGTTATGCTTCGTCCAGTATAGTTACGAACAATTAAGGAAGAGAAATAACTGGTCGGTTCCAATGTTGTACACGTATTACACATAAATATCAATTGGGGAACCCTTTGAGATCATCAATACAATTTATAAATAAATACACCCGTATTAATTGGCGCTCATAGCAGTAATTCTTCGTAGACTTAGATGGATAGGACATCTTAGGAGGATGGATGATGGTAGAATACCAGAGGACATCTTTTTTGGTGAATTACAGATGAGTAAGAGATCTCAGGGTCGGCCTCTACTACGATACAAAGATGTGTGTAAGCGGGACATGATTGATACAGGCATTGATAATGCACATTGGGAGCAAGTCGCCGCTGAACGTGTTGCATGGGGGGGGGGGGCAAACATCAGAAATGGAATAAGAATAAAGACAAAGGAGAAAATTATTGCAGATATGTCACACACCGAGCGTGTGAGACGTAAGATGGTGCATGATGGTGGAAATGACCACGTGTTCACATGCACCCACTGTGAACGGACATTTACAGCGCGAATTGGCCTTATCAGTCACATTCGCTACCGCCATAGGTAAACGTTATTATGCCTTTTTAAAGCACAAACTATCGTCTGTCAAGACGGCAAGGTGCCATAGCAGTAGTCTAATCCTGGTCGGTAACTATTTCTTTTAAATTGTTTGTTGTCTAGTGCGTCCTCTAGTCACTAATTCTTACCCCTAATTCTATGAGTACCAAATAATACGTGTGTATTTATTTATTAGCGAATTGATAGCGGACTGCGCTAGTAAAGTTATAAGCATAGTCGAACTGGGGTTCGATGCCTGAACTCGTCGCTTGCCAAAGCTTGTTGAAGACTGGCCACCTCGTCTCGTCCTCGATGCTCTCAGGCCTACACATTGTAAGTGCGCTATCACATCATAGACTTATTGCAGCAAACTGCTTCAGGATTCTATTCGATTATAACATTACCCCTACACTGTTCACCCTCAAAGAGAAGTTATTTTAGGTCTATCCCTGGCTCAGATTCATAATCCTGTGACCGAATCAGCCTCTGTTATGATATTAATTTGAAGGTGACTGTTGTCCAAAAATGGTAAAGGAGTGCTTCGGGACAAATTATTATTATTATTATCGAGTGAAATGGCGAGTCATGACCGCCCACGATTTCCGGCATGGCACATGATTGATTGATTTATTTATTTATTATTATTATTATTATTATTATTATTATTATTATTATTATTATTATTATTATTATTATTATTATTATTATTATTATTATTATTATTATTATACCCCTACACCGGACAGCTGGACTAAAATGTTGACCTGTCGTTCTTGACTTGGGGAAGTTAATTACAAGTACCTCTGAAGTCGGAGTAGGTTCGCCTGATGGCAACACTGTTAATATGGAAAGCTAATCCACACGCAAAATTAAGTCCATCACTACTATAAAATAGTGTGTTTGGTCTACGCTTGTGTTCAAAGCGAGCGAGAGCAAAACATTATTATTATTATTATTATTATTATTATTATTATTATTATTATTATTATTATTATTATTATTATTATTATTATTATTATTATACTCCACCTGCGCCTAAGATAGTGTACTGACTGTCCAGCCTTCTTAGACAGTGGTTCTCAACCCATATTTTCAGAACGTCATCCCCCCAACCCCTTCGAATTTCCTACCTAAAAATCCCGCCCTCCCCTTTACACAGTATAAATAATAAAGGAAACTAAATTTAATAGCACATACTAAAACAAGTCTAGACGCCGCATAAAATATGATTTGTGGGTCTACTTACTTTATAAATTGAAGTTTAGAAGGGTGAGACTAACATAACCGTACAGTATGAAGGGAAAAACAATATTAAGTAATCAGTTCTTGTATTAGCGTGATCTTGAAATAATCTTAATCCCCCCCCCCTTCTGGAAACCCTAAAATTCCTCCGGGGGGGGGGGGGAAGAATTCCCCTCCGGTTGAGAACCACTGTTCTAAGAGAAACACATAAAGGTCGACGTATATGTCGTGCACGTTGAAAATCTCACGCAGTCGGAAATATAGAATAACAGGTCGAAAACGGCTGCTAGCCAGATTACATTTCATAGTTGGAAAATCTAGCCACATAAAGAATGTTTATAGTGTACACACACAATTGTAACCTTGCTGGTGCTACGGAGTTGGTGCACTGTGCCGAGATTCCCCTTGTGTGATCTATGGTAGGAATCTGAAGGATTTATGGAGATATACGTGTACAATGAATGTTGTACACTGTACGTCTATCACAATATGACAGGATACTTGTTATTGCGCAAACATAATATTTGCCAATATGCGTATTGATGATGTGATTTAAAGCGCGATATTCTCATGTAAATACTTTGGTACTCGTATTATGAATAAAAGAAATAGTGAATGAATATCTGCATTCTCATTGATATGCGGGTAATGAAGCTTATTATGCGCTGCAAGATATTTACAAGTCGAAGATCATATCTGATTCAGCGAAATTGAACACATATAACATACTGACATTACTGAACGTATATAACACATTGGTATAATTTAACATGTATAACACATTGACATTACTGAACATATATTACACATTGACATTACTGAACATATATAACACATTGACATTACTGAACATATATAACACATTGACATTACTAAACATATTATAACACATTGACATTACTGAACATATATAACACATTGACATTACTAAACATATATAACACATTGACATTACTGAACATATATAACACATTGACATTACTGAACATATATAACACATTGACATTACTGAACATATATAACACATTAACATGGATAAAAACATGGAACAAATAGAAATATGGAGCACAACAGACATAAACATACAACTGAAACTGATGCAATTATAGCGTTGAGAAAACAGGATGCTTAGAATAATATTTGGCTTTGTCAAAGATGATTGGTTGGTTAATTTGTCGTGTATCCTCTTTTAGACTACCCGTTAAGTCGGATGCGTTGGCGTTCAGGTAATATAAGTCCTACAATGGCTTGCACGTATCTGAATGAGGCTGATGTAGAGACCTGTCCCCCGACATGGTATCAAAGTACGATCTACGCAGGGACAGCACATCAGATCTCTCCTTCCCCTCTCCAAGCCCAACAGCGTGTATAAGACCGATACCAGAACGTCACTTTTGACATATTAATCACGGACACAGTGTACACACCCTAAACGTAAAGGTGAACATAAATAACAGAGTTAAAATCTCTCTTCCCCCCCCCCCCCGCCAAAAAAAATAAAATAAAAGCGACAATCCAGTAAGTTAATAAGTAAGTCACAAATGGCTGTAGAAAAATAACTAAATATTATAACAACTGAAAACCAGTTTACTTTTATACATACATTGTCCCTTTATTTCTCAACATAATTTCCACCAACATTGATGCACTTATCCCATCGTTTTATCAGTCCTCCCAAACCGGCTGCATAGAACTGCGTACTCTGTTTTCTAAACCACGTTTTCACTTCACATTCAGCTTTGGCGTCACTCGCGAAATGTCTCCCACCAAGGTGGGTTTTCAGTGGACTTAGCCCCTAGCGATTTCCCGTAAAGCGGTACATAGCTGAGTAGAAAAAGTTACGAGGGCGAGTCAATATGTAAGTCACACAGGTCTGTGGGATGGCAGGTAAATGAAAACAGATAGCAGGTAATGTCTTCAGAAGTGAAGGCGGCCAGCTTGATATTAACATCGTCATCCCTGGATTGCCGATTGGTCTGTGAAATTATGGGTCTAGCATCATATGCACAATACACGCCGTGCAAAAAAATTGGAATTGACTGGATTGTCTTTCCGGTTCACGAGATCATTCTTCTCGAAGACTCCTAGGGGTCATCGCTGGAACTACGGTGTTCGAGCTTTGTGCGATGCATTCAGCGGGCCGCCCTGCCGAAGGGGACCGAGCCATATGGAATAAATCCCGAGGCAATGAAGTCGATCCTCTGGACTGTCAATGCAGTAATGTGTGGCTGCTGGTTTTCTAGTGACTGCTGCTTCCATCGACGATAAACTGTATTTTCCGTGGAGGACTTTTGTGTTGGCATTCTGACGGCGGCATTATGCACAGTTTACCTGTGCGGGCTGTTGGCTTGTCGAGACTCTTGTCAGTTCCACTGTTCACACAGGGCAGTGAGGAGCATTACGAGTGATATTCACTGGCACAGGAACGGAGCATCATGGGGACGAGCCGTTGCAGTGAAATTGGAACCGGGACTAACTAACTTCGTACTGGATAACATCAGACTCCTCTTTCGGGAACTAAGTCTTCCATCACTTCTTCCTAAGCGAATGTGACGTTTCAAATGACCACAGTATATCAGATTCCCATACATTTATCTCCAACATTCAGATGTTGAAGAAGAATGTCAGTATTTGTCTTCCTCTTGGTCCAGGATAATCTAATGCATTGTCTGTTATACTTAAGTTCAAAAGCTCCACTTGTCTTCTTTACTGGTTTCGAAGAGGTCCTCGGCCGCTATACCGTTATCTTATTTGATTGCACTCACAAATTAGCGCATCATGAGACAGCATAATGAAATACAACAGATTGAATTAGTTTGGCCATTTGGAACGAATTCATCGATCCAAGCAGAATGACACCGAGGGCTTTCTTTCTTTCTTTCTTTCTTTCTTTCTTTCTTTCTTTCTTTCTTTCTTTCTTTCTTTCTTTCTTTCTTTCTTTCTTTCTTTCTTTCTTTCCTTCCTTCCTTCCTGTCTTTCCGTTTGTCTATCTGCTTGTCTGCCTGCCTGCCTGCCTGCCTGCCTGCCTGCCTGCCTTCCTTCCTTTCCTTCCTTCCTTCCTTCCTTCCTTCCTTCCTTCCTTCCTTCCTTCCTTCCTTCCTTCCTTCCTTCCTTCCTTCCTTCCTTCCTTCCTTCCTTCCTTCCTTGTACTAGGTTTTATCTCTTTTTATCTCATATGGCTTGGTTTCTTTCCATAGGGTGGTCTGCCGAAAGCGTCGCACAAAGCACGAACTCCTTAGCTACAACGACTACCCCCTGGAGTCTCCGAGAAAATTGCACCCGTGAACTGACTGACGTAATCTGGAATTGAACTCACAATCTTCGGAGCGCCAGTCAGTCGGCTTAACCGCTTGAACATCCATGGACAAGATGAAGAGGAGCGGGATGTAGACGGCGAGATAGCGTGGAACAAGTTCTAAACGAATAGATTGTTTTCTGGCCAAGAACGACATCATCGGGGAAGGAGGGCATGTAAACAGTTACATGTATACTGCATTATTGTGAGACATAGTACATTTGTATGCGTGTGAATTGATTTGCGCCTGCTTGAGAGTGTAACGGCGTACGTCTGTTTGTGTGGGTGTCTGTGTATGCAAGTACGTTTGTGTATGTTCGTGAGTTGGTTTGTGCCTGCTTGAGAATGTGTGTTTGTCTGTGTGTGTCTGTGCATGTCTTTGTGTTTGGGTATGTGTCTGAGTGGGATTTGTGCGTGCTTGAGCATGTGTGTTTGTCTGTGTGTTCCTGTGCATGCCTGTATGTCCGTGTATGTGTGTGAGTGGATTTGTGCGTGATTGAAAATGTGTGTCTGACTGTGTGTGTCTGTGCATGCCTATATGTTTGTGTATGTGTGGTGAGTGGATTTGTGTGTGCTTGAGAGTTTAACTGCGTATGTCAGTCTGTATGTGTGTGCATGCCTGTATGTCTGTGTATATGTGCATGGATTTGTGCGTGTTTGAGAGTGTGTACCTGTGTGTGTCTGTCTGTGCATGTGTATATGTTTTTCAATATGCGAATGTGTATGCGCGCGCACCTGCAAAGAAACATAGCTAGATGTATTGATGTGATTAAAAATGTTCTCAAGAAGTAACCTATATACTATATACCTCAGCCTGTGTCTAGAAATAAGTCTGGCCTTGGATAGTAATCTCAGGGAGAGCTTGCGTTAAGGAGGTGAGAAAGTTGGAAAGGTTAGTGCGCATATATATACAGTGCATGCAAGAAATGTCAATGCCATGAATTAGAGGTAGAACAACTAAATACCATTGTTGATTTACCGAAGCAAAATCGATAACAGTTAGGTGGATCAAAGAGTATCTGTAAGTATATCCGTTGTAGAGTACAAGATAAGTACCAGACAGTAAAGTAATCCGTAGATGGACTGCTGAAGGAGAGCGAACTCCTGAATAAAGACTGCTGTTGATACAGTACACAGAACTGTAACGTCTACGTCAGTGGTTCTCAACCGGTGGGGAATTTCCCCCCCCCCCCCCAGGGGGGAATTTCAGGGTTTCCAGGGGGGGGGGGGGAATGAAGACCATTTCAAGATCGTGTTAATACAAGAACCGATTACTTGACATAGTTTTTCCCTTCATACTTTACAGTTATGTATGTCTCGTCCTTCTAAAATTCATTTTATAAAGTAGATCCACAAATCATGTTTTATGTGGATGTCTAGACTTGTTTTAGTATATGCTATTACATTTGCCTTCCACTTTTACGTATACTGTGTAGGGGTGAGGGGATTTTTAGATAGGAAATATGAAAGGGCGTGAATGACGTTCTGAAAATACGGTGAAGGGGGGAACGGGCCAAATTTTTGATAGGAAGGGGGGGGGGGATGGCGTTCTGAAAATATGGTGAAGGGGGGAATGGGCCAAAAAAGGTTGAGAACCACTGGTCTACGTCATAGGTATAACAAACCATTGATGCACGACTTACTAACCATTGCTGGCATAATCCTGAGTGGATGTTTTTCTTGCCTTTGCTCAAACGTAGTCCACACACACGAAACTACGCCTAGTGTACTGGACTGAATTTATTTTAAAGTGTAGATTAGCTTTCCATGTTACCAGTGTACCTCGCCATCAGGCGAACCCCCTGACTTCTGAAGTGCTCGTAATTTACGTCTCCAAATCAATGACCCGCTACCTGGGCATCAGCACGTTTGATGTCTAAGAGCGTGCGCTTTTATCCATTCAGCCTTGCTAACCTCCACTGGGTGGGTTTTAATCAGGGATAAAGAAATAGAGGTTGCCAGCTCAAGCAGTCGCCACTTTATGTCGAGAGAAAAGGCCCGAAGCAGGAACCTGCATTGTGTTTGGTGGACCTGAATACAAGGAGGAATAAGTGGCCAGTATGTCCTTCTCTTAGCGAATGATGAGCACAGGCGTCGAACCCTCGTCCGTCTACGCCCATGGCATTATAAGTGTAGCCTCCTAGCGATGGCACCAACACGCCCTCTCATCAATATTGAGGCTTTAGATTTATTGCAAGCCTATTTTAGCCCCTTCCTCTTCTTTTTTTTTTTCTGTTGGCATTTTCCATTTGGTGTATTGTGGTTTCCTCTGACTGACAATCTGTGAGTGCAATGTTATTCTGTGTGAATGCGAATGCTGCACCATGAGTGATGAAATAGTGACGAAATTGGGGATAGTAGATGTGAGGTTTTGAAAGGAAGGTTACGATGATCGTGGAGTGAGAAGAAAGCATAGGCTGAGATACTGACAGGTGCAGGTGTTACAAGATCACTCAACAAAACCACAAGGAAACGACAAATGAAAGCATCAAGCATATCAGCAGAAAAAGTGGAATAGGAACATTAGCCTTTGAAGGAATATACTTTGCAAGTGAAGCAGCGAAACACATAGAAAGATCATAAGAAAAGCTTAAACAACAGTGTTAGTTGCATATCCTTTACAGGACGCCTCAGTCAACCCGGCATTTTTGACTGTTTGTGATTTCTTAGCAAGTTTACGTTTAGTAGTTTGCCAATGCTTTCTGAACGACCTGCACCCATACCACTGTATGAAAACCAACGCAAGGCGGTCTGCTGCCAAATAGCCCGCAGCTGTGTTTCAAACACGGTGTCAATCAATGAATCATGTGCCATGCCGGAAAGCGTGGGCGGTCATGACTCGCCATTTCACTCAATCACTAGAGTCGTGGATCAGCTCAGTGATCCTGTCTCGTTCATGCCATGTGGACAAGCCATTCAGGTATTTACTTCTTGGTCTTCCCCTTGGTCTGTTCCCTTCAATCTTGCCAGTTGTCACCAAGTTCTCCAATTCATTTCTTCTCATAACATGTCCAACAAATTGTGACTGTCTACGTCTAATTTCTCTAATCAATTTACGATTTTAATTTGTTTCCTGTAGTACTTGGTCATTGGTTTTTCTGTCTTTCCATGGTATTCTTTGAATTCTCCTCAGAAACCACATTTCTGCAGCCATCAGATGTTTTTCAGCTTGACTGCATATTGTCCAAGTTTCACATCCATACAAAAGAACAGGCTCTATGTAGCACCTCAACACTCTTTTTCTCGTTTCAATTGACATATTTTTTATTGGTCAGTATGTTTTTCATCTTGCTAAAGGCTACTTTCGCCATGGCGATTCTTGTTCTAATCTCTTCAAGGCATCTCCTATAAGAAGTTATGACTGTTCCGAGATAATTGTACCGATTCACTTGTTGAAGAATATATCCATTTACTTGTATATTACATTGTCGTTTTTCGTTCTTCCTAATGACGACCATAATCTGTGTCTTTTTACAATTTAATTCTAACCCCAGTTGTTCACTGTGTGCAACAACCGCATCTAATAATTGTTACAGATTCTGCTCATTGTCTGCAATCAATACTGTATCATCTGCATATCTAATATTATTGATGTTTCGTCCTCCAATGCTGATTCTATTTATATCTTCTACATTTCTGAAAATATTTTCACTGTATAGGGAAACAAGATCTGGTGACATTACACATCCCTGCCTAACACCTCTCTTCATAGGCCGATATTGTCCCACTTCATTATCAATCCTTATGACAGCTTGTTGTTTCCAATATATGATTTTTGTAAGTCTAATGTCTTTCCCATCAATTTGTAGATCTGCAAGCATATCTACCACATTGATATGTCTTACTCCATCGAAAGCCTTTGTGTAGTCAATAAAGCAAAGATGTATATCTTTGTTTACTTCTATAGAACGTTCAATAACTGATCGCAGCATATACACAGCATTTACTGTACCCTTTTCTTTTACAAATCCACATTGTTCTTTCCCTATTTCAGGTTGTATTTTCTTCCTCACTATTTTTATGATAATTCGTAGCAAAATCTTTGTGATGTGACTCATTATACTAATTGTTCTATGTTGATCACATTCCAAGGCTCCTGATTTCTTTGGGATTGCAATATATATAGAATTACATAATTCAGAAGGCAGGTCTCCAATATCATATAATGTGTTCAGCAGTCGGGTGACTTGATCTATTCCATATTCTTCTAAAGCGTTAATCATTTCTGTTGTGATGTTATCTGAACCGGGCGCTTTCATATGTTTAAGAACATTTCGAACCTCCATCTTCAAAATCGGCGGTCCTTTATTATTAAATTGAATATCATACTGTTTATCTCTGTTATCATTATAAAGATTTTTCACATAATCTGTCCATACATGTAGAATCTGATCTTTTTCTTTTATTATTTTGCCATCTTTAGTTCTTAGACAGCCTGTTGATGTACTTGTTCTTTTATTAGTAAGTTCCTGAATTCTTTTGAGCACTAATTTGGTATTTTGACTGTTGTGTTGTTTTTCAATTTCTAAGCAATTTTTCTCAAGCTATGCTTCTTTTGCCTCCTTACATAATATTCTGACTTGTCTGTGAATTTCTTCATATCTGGCAAGATTATTTTTGTTGAATCTTCTTGTTTCCATTAGTAGTAACATTTCTTCAGTCATCCATTTCTTACGACCCACCTTCTTTAATTTTGGAATAGTTGTTTCTGCAGCCAAACTGATTGAATTCTCCAACATTTCCCATTGATCATCCACATCTTAGAATAGCATCTCTAGATCAGACAATATACGCGGTGTACGGGTTACGAATTGCGCCCGTAACCCCCTCGAAGCCAAAGAAAAAGAAATAGAAGCTGCGCATAAATCTATATTTACTCCGATCTTTCACTAGCCTGCTTCTCCCCCTCCCCTCCTTTTTCAGTTGTAATATGTGTTTGAAGATAGTAAAGGTGGAGATATTCTGGTTATATTCACAAACCACTTGATGCTCTCTTTGTATTGTTATGTATTAAATGCATGAGATTGCGTCATTTGTAGCTATTGGATGTTTTGAATAGGTCATATTTGATATCTTCATATCAAAATTCTGACTGCAAATGTCAAGTCAATTTATATGTTCCCGGAGATCAACATTGTTCTTATACATCAAGCTCTAGTTGTCTCCAAACATTTAATCTCTCTGGTTGTGGATTTGCCTCTTTAGTAATTTTACCCATATAGATAACGAACACAAGTGATGATAAAACACATCTTACTGATGTTACTTCAAACCAGTTTGTCATGCCGACATTTGCTCTCACTGGACGTTCACTGTTTCAATACACAGCCCTGGTGTTATCCAACAACTGCAGATTTATACCCTATTCTTCGAGCACTTTCCATAGCTAATTCATAATTACTCGGTTACAGACTTTTTCTTGATGCACGGAAGCCATACTTAGTTCACTGTTATATTACATAGATTTTTCACTTATCTGTCTCAATGCAAAAATGGCATCAATGCATTCACTTGCTTTTCTAAAGCCAAACTGAGCACCGTATCTTGTTCTCTGTTCTAAAGTTGTTGCATAAATGTTTCCTACATAGCTGAGTAGAGAGATATGCCTCTATATGTATTGCAGTCTTATTTGCTATTCTTGTTTTTCCATAAAGCTCTTTCCCAATATTGTGGTACTCTCTTTTTTTCCAATGCCTGGTTAAATCTGATTCTTAACCGTTTAATCCTTAACTGCTGGAATGCTTTGATGACTTCACCTGAAATATTATCAATGCCTGTAACTTTGTTGTTGGGGTGTTGTTTAATTGCTTCTCTCACTTCCCATTCTTAGATACTTGGTTCATTACATTCTATATAGCAAGGATTGAAAGGAATCGTCACCACATTTGTTATTTGTGGATTTAATAGATCAGTAAAATATGTTCGCCGTCTTGCATTTATTTCTGTCGTATTAAGTATTTGCTTTACATAACCCGCATATCAGCGTTCGAAACACAGATTTGGGCGATTTGGCAGCAGACAGCCTTACATTGTTTTTTATGAAATGGTATGAGTCCCGGTCGTTCAAAAAGCAATGGCAAACTATTGAACGTAAAATTTCCCAGGAATAACGAACAGCCAAAAAATGCTGGGGCAACAACAAACAACTGTCCATTAACATCATTTATTGTTGTGAGGTGTGTTAAGCACTCATCTCTCATGCGCATGGTTTTAATACTTCTGAAGAGTTGCCCAGGTGATTTAGTAGAGATTTCATTAAAATTACTTCCGTTTTTAGTTGATTATTCTTCACCTGATTGTTTTATAATTCTCTTGCTGTTACGTCTGGCCTGTTGGTATAGGGTATAGTCATCATCATTTCTTCTTTGTTTTCATTTCTTAAAACGGGTCCTCTTCTCTTTTACTGCATCCATTAATTGCTCACTCCACCATATTGTTCTTTTCCTCTTCAGGGCCTATTTTTTATAACGCGATGAATTTTTGTAAATGTGATTTTAATTCACTTGGCTTGGCGTCTTTGCAGTAAGATTAAGTAAAGGACTGTCGTACATTCCTTAGATGTATTGGGCAAATGGTGCCAGCCCAATATCTGTACAGACCAATTCCGCACGCGATGGGTAAGAGACATTCAGTAAATAACGCTTTTTAACCCATTTAGACGTATGATATGAGAATCGGTAGTTCAAAAATGAATTGGAGAACTTGGTGACGACTGGCAAGATCGAAGGGAAGAGACCAAGGGGAAGACCGAGAAGTAAATACCTGGATGGCTTGGCTACGTGGCATGGTCGAGGCAGGAACACAGAGCTGATCCACGACTCTGGTGATCGAGTGAGATGGCAGAACATGACCGCCCACGCTTTCCGGCATGGCACATGATGGATGGATGGATGGAGTTCAGAAAGCAATGGCAACCTACTGAAAGTACACTTGCCTAGGAATAACGAACAGCCAACAAAATGCTGAAGTTGACTGCGACGTCCTATAAAGTATATGCAACTAACTCTTTAGACTATTGGGTATATGGTGCTAGTCTCATATTTTGTATAGACCAGTGGGCACTCAATGAATGATGCGGTCGACACCACGCTGGGCACCTTGATTCCCATGGACATTTCCTGGTACAATTTAGTTTGGATCGACCATTGCCCCGTTGGGGATTCGAACCCATGACCAATGGACCGATATTCAAGCATGTTATGCACTGCGCTATCTCGGCTTGTCGTCTCTGTAATACGAGATGAGCGCAATTATCATATATATATATATATATATATATATATATATATATATATATATATATATATATATATATATCATAGCATTTCAGCACTCTCTTTCTTACACTCAGTTATAATGACCTATTGCACAAGATACTCTTCATTTTCTGAAATAGGGCAGGCAAAGGCCGCATTTCAGAAAATGAAGAGTATCTTGTGCAATAGGTCATTATCATTGAGTGTAAGAAAGAGAGTGCTGAAATGCTATGTAGAACCAGTTTTGCTGTATGGCAGTGAATCTTGGAATGTAAATGAACAAATTAAGAAGAAATTAGAAGCAACAGAGATGTGGTTCCTGAGACGAATGTTGAGAATTCCTTGGACTGCCAGAGTAACTAACGACGACTGCCTGAAACAGGCTAATGAAACTAGAACACTATATACAACAATCAGAAAGAGACAAACATCTTTCTTTGGTCATGTAATGAGAAGAGAGGCATTGGAGAACATCGTGACAACTGGAAAGATCGAGGGGAAGAGAGGCAGAGGCAGACCGAGAGAAATGATGGTGGATGGATTGAGACGGTGGCACGGAGGAATATCAGCAACAGAGTTGATCCAGAAAACCAGGGACCGAGATCTGTGGAGAGCCATGAACGCCTACGCCAGCCGGCACGGCACTTGATGATGATGATGATTATTATTTATATATGTTTATTATTTTTATATATATATATATATATATATATATATGATTATTATTTATATATATATATTATTATTTATATATATACGCCACGACTTTCTGAGCGACCGGCTCCATACTCTCATAAGTCACTTTTGCGATTCGAACCACTGCTAATTCTCGTCGCGTCACGTGACGAGAGTATTCGGGGTTAGCGGAGAAAGCTGCTAACCCCTCGGCCACGAAGCCGGTATATATATATATATATATATATATATATATATATATATATATATATATATATATATATATATATATATATATATATATATATATATATATATATATATATATATATATATATATATATAGAGAGAGAGAGAGAGAGAGAGAGAGAGAGATTGTATGTGGTTGTCTCAGTATGTGTTGTATGTATGTGTCACGAAGTCTCTAACTGTAACGTCAATTTTCTCACTTGCGATTGTGTTCTAGTCATCATCATCATCATCATCATCTTCCACTTCTGCCGTCAAGCGCCGTGGGGAGGAATAATTTGCGTTCCAGCGCCCGGTGGACGGCACTGGATAGTGTCATTCCGTGAGGTTGTACAATGTTCTAGTAATGCTTTATAATTCTACTTCTCGATTTCTTTGATTCACGCATTTTTCTGCATGATGTTTACGGGTGCCTGTTTTATAAATACATTTCATTACTTACGCTAGAGCGGCAACATTTCAATCTACCCCTATACAACTCATAATGTAATAGACCCTTGCTGTCTCTCACTCCTTTGTAGAAGAAAGAACGCAACCTTGAAACTTACAACTTCCTTTATTTTAGAACAAAATTAATGGCGCTGTGTACATGTGAAATAATCCGTGATATTCGATATCCCAACGCGAGTCTGCCCGCTGTAATCTACGGAGCAAATTTTCCCTTCTACGGCTATTGATTATGTCTGGGAAAGATGGTATATTTCTCTGTTAATGAGTCGGTTTGTCGGATAAAAGTGTAGGGACTTATATTAACTAGCTCAAGGGGTAGTCTTTTTCAACGCCTAGTTGCTGTAGGAGATGAAAGTATAGATAATTCTCTTATCTAGGTTAAGAAATATGACTGTAGCTACGTCTATTCTGTTTCTTTCATAAGGTTGTAGACACAGATATTTGTCACGTAATGAATAGTTCAGCCAGTTTGTTCAGAACTTCAGTCGAAGGTAAGCGCACAATCGTTAGACAATGATATAACTGGGATGATGAAAATATCAGGAGATTGACACAGTCTGTCAGAATGTACCACCATAGTAAGATGCATTAAGTGTTTGGAGACACATAAAAACCAACATCTCATTGTAGAGATGCCACCTGACTGATTGGTTTATTAAATAGAAAGTGATCAGATATCCATACTATGGTTTTCTTAAGTGGAGCATTTTTACCAATTATCCTGGAAAATTTTTTAAAGAACTGAAGTCAATGAAACGAGGGCACCAACAAAACACATATGGTTTAAAAGACAAAAATGGGAATATGATAAATACCAATGAGGAAATGTGCAACACATGGAAAGAATATTTTATTGAATTACTAAATTTTGAAGCTCCAAGTAACATTCTCCCACAGGAAGAGGTTCTAACATGCGAACCACAAATTAAAGAACCTACATTTGAAGAAATCCTATATGTAATCACACGACTTAAAAACAATAAGGCAACTGGGACTGATGGAATTGCTGCTGAATTTATAAAGGCAGGTGGCCATGCATTACATCTAAAGCTATACGAACTAATAATAAAGATCTGGAGGACAGAAGAATTACCCCATGACTGGAAAGAGTCATTATTGATACCTATCTTTAAGAAAGGAGACAAGTTCCAATGCGGAAATTATAGAGGAATATCACTACTGTCCACAAGCTATAAGATACTATCCGCAGTATTACTAAATAGACTAAAACCATATTCAGAATACATATTAAGTGACTACCAGGCAGGTTTTAGACAAAACAGATCAACAATAGATCAGATATTTATCTTACGACAAATAGCCGAGAAACATTGGGAATATAAAAGAGATCTCCATAACATTTTTGTGGATTTTAAAAAGGCTTATGATAGTGTCCATAGGAATTGTCTATGGAATGCTATGCAGGAATTTGGAATACCAAGGAAGCTAATCAACATGACCAGACTATGCATGGAAGATACTTATAATACAGTAACATATAAAGGCAGGAAATCAGACCCCTTCCAAATAACATCTGGCTTGAAACAGGGTGATGCACTATCGCCGCTACTCTTCAATCTGGCTCTAGAGAAAGTTGTAAGGAAGGTAAAGGAGGAATGTGATATTGGAGGAACATCCAAGCTGCTTGGCTATGCAGATGATATAGATATTATAGGTCAAAGTGAACAAAAGACATTGGAAATATTGACTCACTTAAAGGAAAAAGCCCAACAGATGGGGCTGGTTATCAACCAAGATAAAACAGAATATATGGTAATTTCAAGAGACGGAATGGCTAAAAACTCTGGCCACATACAAATAAATAATATGACCACTAAAAGAACGGAAACATACAAATACCTGGGTACAATCTTCAACTGCTCCAACATCATAAGGGAAGAAATACAAACTAGAATCAACTCTGGAAATAAGATATACTATGCACTACAACATCTATTAAAATCAAAGGCGCTATCTCGTAACACCAAAATCACAATATACAAAACACTGATCAGACCAGTTGTGCTGTATGGCTCTGAAAACTGGAGTACAACGAAAAGAGACGAAGTCTTGTTACAAACCTTTGAGAACAAAATTTTAAGACGCATCTTTGGACCCATTAGGGATACACATAGTGGAGAGTGGAAAAGAAGAAGTAACAAAGACATTTATGATTTGTTTAAGTCCCCGCTAATCACTGGTATCATGAAGGCTAATAGACTACAATGGCTGGGGCATATAGAAAGAATGGAAGATAATAGGGAAACAAAACTCGCTTACACTCAGGAAATAAATGACCGTAGACCCCGAGGTAGACCAAGAAGGCGGTGGAGAGATAATACATATACAGACCTACAAGCACTTGGAATCAATGACTGGCAAGAGAAGGTCCACCAGAGAGACGAATGGAGACGGATTGTATCTGCGGCAAAGAACCTCAATGGCTCGGAACGACAATAGGGAAACAAAACTCGCTTACACTCAAGAAATAAATGACCGCAGACTCCAAGGTAGACCAAGAAGACGGTGGAGAAATAATATACATACAGGCCTAAAAGCACTTGGAATCAACGACTGGCAAGAGAAGGTCCACCAGAGAGACGAATGGAGACGGATTGTATTTGCAGCAAAGAACCTCAATGGCTCGGAACGCTGAAGAAGAGAGAGAAGAGATCCTGGATATTGTACAAGTTTGTGACGTCGTTTTGTCCAATATATTCTAAAGGCTTATGACATAGATTTGTTTCGGATTTTGTAAAGCCTTGTAATGTGATGACGATTTCTCCTGAATAAAAAAATAAAACAAAAAGAGAGATCCGTGACGCTGATTTGTCCCGCAATTTGAAAAGGTCTGCATCGTCCATTTGTCCTGAAGAAAAAAAAAATAAACAATGGCATGTGACGTCTTTCTCTTTTTGAATTATGATGGTCCTGTGACGTCGATTTGTTCCTGATTTTAAAAGGCCTTTGGTGTAGATTCGTCCAGTAATTTTGTAAAGGCATGTGACGCCAAACTGTCCCTGATTTTGTGAAGGCCTTTGACGTCGCTGTGTCCTAGATTTAAAAAAAAAGAAAGGCCTATGACGTTTTTACGTCACAGACTTTGTAAAGGCACGTGACTTCGATTTGTCAGGATTTTGTTAAAGGTTAGGACATTTATTTCTTGCAGAATATGTAAAGTCCCGTGAAGTCGAATTGTTTGTTTCCTATTCTGTACAGACGTCGATTTGTGTCGAATTTTATGTAGGCCAGTGACACTGGTTTGTACCTAGTAAGAGTAAGCGTATTTGCAATCAACAGCTATTCACTGATGTCTTGTCCTCACAAAAGGCCAAAGTCACCGACTCTCAAGTGACATGCAGCAGTGCTTGGGTTGAGTTTTTCAACAGTTTTATCCAGATTAAAACTCCATCAAACAGCAAAAAACATTAAAACTCTCGTAAACGATGATAAACACAGAAAAACAATTACAGCAGCTGCATCTAACTCGTCATTTTCACATAAATTTGTGGCCTGAGAGAATTGTTTTCCTGCTACTAACGCAGACACAGCAAGGCTATATTACCAGTTAGCGATGTTGATAGCGATCTGCGCTGATAATATCATGAGCACGGTAGGGCGGGACATCGACGTCTTGGCTCGTCGCCTACGAAAGTGAGGAAACGATTGGCTACTTATTCCTCCGTACATTCAGACCTACAACATGTAAAGGAGCTACTACATCGCACACTCACAGTAGGGTACTGTTTCTAGACAAACTGTTATTATTATTGCACACAGGGCAATGGCAAAATACGATGCGGTCTGGGAAATCTGAAGGCAATGTTCGTAACCCGAGGTCACTTGTTTAAAAGGTTTCTCTCAAGCCATAAGTAGATTCATAACTCTGAAAAATACCGCAGACATTAGACATAGACAGTCAAACTTTTTTGGTCACGTTATGAGAAGAAATAAATTGGAGAGCTTTGTAGCAACTGGCAAGATCGAGGGGAAGAAAGCAAATGGAAGACAGAGAAGTAAATATCTAAATGGCTTGGCAACGTGGTATGGTCGAGACAAGAACCAGAGCTGATCCACGACTCTGGTGATCGTGTGAGATGGCGAAACATGACCGCCCACGCTTATCGGCACGCCACATGATGATGATGAATCGTGTTCAGACGTCGATCTGGTGGATAGGGTACGAACGCTAGCTCTTACATTTCCGGTGCCTTGATGGCGAGGTAGGGGGTTTAACTTCTACATCGGCATTAAGTTGGACTTGAACGTTGACTCCCCGCAATGGCCAACTACTGAACGTAAACGTGCCTAGAAATCAGCTGGGGCAACGACCTATAAAGAGCATGCAGCATTCAGAAATCGTGTCCGCTTGACGAATGCTTATCCAGTTTCATGGATTAATGAACTGAACGTACAACTTGGCTGTGGCGACGGGATTACGAAAGCAATTCGCAGGCGGCCCTGCGCTGGTTATTATACAATGGTATGAGTGCTGGTCGTTCAGAAAGCAATGATAAACTGACTGACTGGCACTTTGACGTCTTGACAGACGATAGTTTATAAAAGGGAGTTATACCTCTCCATAACACAAAGCCTGGGTTGAGTTGTAGAGACAATGTGTTGCCCATACAGCATGATCCCTCTCTCGGCCTGTCTAATGTACTCCAGAGGAAAGGTAACACCAATATGTCTGGAACAAGACAAGCTGCAGAAGCTGCCGGATCAGCAAAGCAATGCTCTGTCCACCTGTCGGATCCTCCATCCTAGACCAGTTACCGACGAAGGCTTAGGGCCTGGTCTGCCCTGCCATGGCATTTAGTCTTTAGGTTGCATTTCCTCGCACTAGGGTAAGCCTTGTACCCTCCCAGTTGCACTCCTCTGCCAGTGTCAGGTTTGGTGAGCGCCGCCTAACATTCGGCGCTAACAAAAAGCAGGTAGTACCGTCTACTGTCATACGGTAGCTCAGTCATATCTGACTAGGACCAGACTGTTCATGGCAAACTACTGAACGTAAAACTGCCAATAAATCACAAATTTTGACGTTGACTGCGATGTTCTGTAATGGATATGATGATAACTTTTTAACAACCCGCTAACTCGGTTGGTATGACTGATCGCCCAGTAAATTTACAGGATAGAACATATAAAACTATATCAAATAACTCGTGACGAGGGATATCGTGACCAGAAGGTCTCAGCTTCATTCTTAGACGGCGTCGTGGACACAAGGTGCGCATTTTTCGCCCTCATACCCTTGGGGTGGGGAGGGAGTCTTCGCTTGGGCTACGGACTTCGTGCTTTGTGCGATGCTCTTGGTAGGCGGCATGTCTGAGGGGAGAGACAGGGTCAGATGCGGTAAACCACGATTGTATTAAGTCGATCCTCGTAGTGGTGAAACCTAGTTGGTGACAAGTGGCCTGTAGATATTGCACCTGTCAGGATGTCTGGTTGGTGGAGCATCGAAGCACACTTATTCTTTTACAGAGGTGACGTGGTCATTTGACAGTGACAGCTGGTATAGAACCTGCCTACCTCTGTTTCTTTCACCCTTTGTCCCACATTAGGGCAAACGCCCTCAACCAACTCACCCCAAGCCCTCCTATCCTTGGCTGTCTCATGCATAAAATGAAGCTTTTTACGCGCCTTAAGGCAGTATTCTCAACCTTTTTTGGCCCATGCACCCCTTCACCATATGTTCAGAATGTCATGATCCCCCCCCCCTCTTTTTTTTTCGTATTTCCTCCCTATAACCCCCCCCCCCCTACATAGTATACATAAAAATGGAAGCTAAATTTAACAAAACATACTAGAACATGTCTAAACGTCTACATAAAACGTAATTTGCAGGTCTACTTTTGTTATAAAACAAATTTCAGAAGAACGAGAAGTACAGAACCATAAAGTATGAAGGGAAAAACAATATAAAGTAATCGGTTCTTGTTTTAACGTGATTTTTGAAATAATCTTAATCCCCCCTCTCCCCCCCCGGAAACCATAAAATTCCCCTTTCTAGACACTCCTGGGGATTCTGTCATACCATTTTATTAAATTCATTCTATTTTGTGCGGGCACAAATTAGTGAATATTTGTAGTTTATTTGTAATCTGAACAACGAAGACACAAACAATAGATTGCACGATTTATTGCCTGGCATATTTCGCTGCATCTCGTCAGGTACATACTGCAGAATTTGCACAACATAAAGTAAAATAACTAGATAAATCCTTCATGCTGAATATACACATGTTCGCACAGTAATGTCAATTGTCTAGCAAGGTAGTTTTAAAATGACTATCATGTCTTTCCGTTTGCACAAAGCTGGCCTATGTAGATTTATCTTGATGGCTTCTGCACACTTTAACACGCGACTATTTTGTGTATTAAACAACACGCGAATTGCACTGTCTCTATCAATCCATCCATCCATCATGTGCCATGCCGGTAAGCGTGGGCGGTCATGTTCTGCCATCTCACTCGATCAACAGAGTCGTGGATCAGTTCCGTGTTTCTGTCTCGACCATGCCACAAGGCCAAGCCATCCAGATACTTGTTTCTAGGTCTTCCCCTTGGTCTGTTCCCCCCGATCTTACCAGTTGTCACCAAGTTCTCCAAATCATTTCTTCTCATAACATGCCCCAAAAATTGTGACTGTCTACGTCTAATGTCTCTGATCAGTTTACGATCTTCATTTGTTTCTTGAAGGACTTGTTCATTGGTCTTTCTGGCTGTCCATGGTATTCTTTGCATTTTCCTCAGAAACCACATTTCTACAGCCATCAGATGTTTTTCAGCCTGGCTGCTCATTGTCCAAGCTTCACATCCATATAAAAGTACAGGTTCTATGTAGCATCTCAACACTCTTTTTCTCGTTTCAATTGACATCTTTTTATTGGTCAGTATGTTTTTCATCTTGCTAAAGGCTACTTTTGCCATGGCGATCCTTGTTCTAATCTCTTCAAGGCATCTCCCATCAGATGTTATTACTGTTCCGAGATAATTGTACCTATTCACTTGTTGAAGAATATTCCCATTTATTTGTATATTACACTGTGGTATTTCGTTCTTCCTAGTGACGACCATAATCTGTGTCTTTTTACAATTTAATTCTAACCCTTGTTGTTCACTGTGTGTAACAACCGCATCTACTAAATTTTGCAGATCCTGTTCATTGTCTGCAATCAAGACTGTATCATCTGCATATCTAATGTTATTGATGCATCGTCCCCCAATGTTGATTCCTTCCATATTTTCAATATTTCTGAAAATATTTTCACTGTACAGGGAAAACAGATCTGGAGACATTACACATCCCTGTCTCACACCTCTCTTAATAGGCTGATATTGGCTTACTTCATTATCAACTCTTATGGCAGCTTGTTGTTTCCAATATATGTTTTTTACAAGTCTAAGGTCTTTCCCATCAATTTGTAGATCTTCAAGCATCCTTATCATGTTGACATGTCTCATTTTATCAAAAGCCTTTGTGTAGTCAATAAAGCAAAGGTGTAGATCTTTGTTTACTTCTATAGAACGTTCGATTACGGTTCTCAGTATATACACAGCATTTACTGTACCCTTGCCTACTACAAACCCACATTGTTCTTCTCCTATTTCAGGTTGTATTTTCCTCCTAACTCTTTGCATGATAATTCTAAGCAAAATCTTCGTGATGTGACTCATTATACTAATTGTTCGATGTTGATCACATTCCAAGGCTCCTAATTTCTTTGGGATTGCAATAAATACAGAATTACATAACTCATGAGGTATATTTCCAGTATCATATATTGTATTAAGCAGACTGGTAACTTTATCTATTCCATATTCTTCTAAAGCATTAATCATTTCTGTTGTGACGCTGTCTGGACCGGGGGTCTTGCCAGATTTCATATGATTAAGAGCATTCTGAACCTCCGTCTTCAAAATTGCTGGCCCTTCATTGTTATTTTGAACAATATATTGTTCGTCTCTGTTATCGTCATAAAGGTTTTTCACGTAATCTGACCATACATGTAAAATTGGATCTTTTTCTATTACGACTCTTCCATCTTTTGTCTTTAGGCAGCCTGCTGATGTACGTGTTCTTTGATTAGTCGTACCTATCAATCACACGACCTCTTTCCAACCCTTGCCGTGCATTTGAGGACGTAGGAAGTTTGTGATGTGTGGGCCTTCCCAGGCTGCCATTGCCTGTGTGTAGTATCTTGTCAATCCAATTGGGTATGCGTTCACCCACCTTGGTGTTTAACTGCCGCTCTGTTCTGCCGATGCAGGTAGACCTGCACCTGATCGTTTTCGTTTTTCACTATGGTTTTGATCTATACAGTATTACACATTTAACGAACCTGCCCATATTTGTCAATTATTCTGTTGTTACTGGTAATCATTCTCTGTGCCTTGAGGTATATGAGTGGTATCCCATTCCTGTATATCCACCCACCCTGTTGCTCTCATAGTTTTAGAAATATCATCTCCATCACCACGACTGCTATCATCATCACCCTCACCATCATCATCGTTGTCATCACTGCCATCACCGACATCATCACCGACATCATCATCGATATCATCATCGATATCACCACCACCACCACCACCACCACCACCACCACCACCACCACCACCACCACCACCACCACCATCACCACCACCACCACCACCACCACCACCACCACCACCACCACCATCACCACCACCACCATCACCACCACCACCACCACCACCACCACCACCACCACCACCACCACCACCACCACCACCACCACCACCACCACCACCACCACCACCACCACCACCACCACCACCACCACCACCATCACTACTGCCAGAATTCATGGCCATATGTTAACACTGGTTCTTTGTCACGTATAAGAATGCATTTCTAACTTTCAATGACACGGACGTTTTGCTCATTTTGTAAAATGCAGCGTTTTCTTATCATATTCTGTTCTTTGTCTCTGTAATACACGTCTCATCTGATGTTTTTCGCATGGAAGTACTTGAATTTCAGACATGACTAGGTCTGTTAAACCACACACCGTGAAACCCGATCTCAGCCTCTTACAGCTTTGGCAATAAGGTAACATTAACTGATTGAGGATAAAGGAATATACGAGGACGGAAGTAAAAATTCTAAGTAATACGGGGTAAATATTGGCAACTTTAGGCACACTAGAAGTAGAACCACCTCCTCTATATTACCACAGTCTTTCCCACAAAGAACTCGCGTACAACGACTCACGGCCAACTATGAAACCACACAGCGGGAAATGGAGAAAGCTCAACACATTTCACAAATTGAACAGTTAGAAGTTTCTTTACACTCTTCAAGATCGCGTGGAATATATCCAGAAAAATATCGCTAGAATGAAACGCGGTGATAATTCAAGCCAGACAAAACAGAAAGGAATAGAAGTGTATTCAATGGGGTGGGTTACGCAACAGGAGAAACTCAATTTCATGTACTGAAAGAAACTGTGATCTCTACATATGTGATCTTTTCGCCGTGAGAAAGATCACAGCTGCTGTCGTGTTCTGTCTTATAAAGAATTATGCTCAACCAAGGCGATCTTTGATGCTGCTTAAACACGCAGTGAAGAAAGTAAATGACCAGCCCAGGCATTGCCGCGCACTCATTATATGGTAATTAAATAGAAAGCAAAGGACCCGTTTATACGACTTGAGGCATGTTCGGTATATGATATGTGGGTATATACTTTAATGACTGTACTTTTTACATATTTTCCCTGATCTACCTTTCTCCACTATGATATGATATAGGGTGTATTTTTAATGACTATGCAGTGTTTGAAAATATTGCCGGTCCAAGTTTTGTATTCAACCTCTGTAAATTCCATACAACATAATCCATCCATCATGTACTATGCAGGTAAGCGTGGGCGGTCATGACTCGCCATTTCACTCGATCACCAGCAATATTTTCAAACACTGCACAGGCATTATAATTACACCCTGTATATGGTGATACCGCCCTATTGTTAAACCCAATCCGTACTAGATAGGTGATGTGGTCAATATCAAGCCGGTCGCATTGTCTTCCCTGGACATGTCCTGGTACTCGTGTTAGGTTGATTAACATAGTGCTAGCTACTGAGCCACTGAGGCTACTTTGTGGGTGTGTGCGGAGGTAATAATTTCTTGACCTGAAGAACTTTAGTGTCAGCATGAAGCCAGCCATTTATTACTGTACACTATTTTCTCCGATGTTGAGGCTAGGATAATCTAGGAACCATGTAGTTGTAGTTGTTGTTGTCGCAGCAGAAGTAGTAGTAGTAGTAGTAGTAGTAGTAGTAGTAGTAGTAGTAGTAGTAGTAGTAGTAGTAGTAGTAGTAGTAGTAGTAGTAGTAGTTGCTGCTGTTGTTGTTGTAGCAGCAGTAGTAATAGTTGTTGTAGCAGTAGTAGTTTATCAGTAGTAGTAGTAGGAGTTGTTGTATCATCGGTAGTAGTATTCGTTTTTATGTAGCAGTAGCACCCCCAGCAGTAGTAATGATAGTAGTAGTAGTAGTTGTAGTAGTATTAGTAGTAGTAGTAGTAGTAGTAGTAGTAGTAGTAGTAGTAGTAGTAGTAGTAGTAGTAGTAGCAACAGCAGCAGCAGCAGCAGCAGTAGTAGTAGTAGTAGTAGTAGTAGTAGTAGTAGTAGTAGTAGTAGTAGTAGTAGTAGTAGTAGTAGTAGTAGTAGCTGTAGCAGTAGTAGTTATTGTAGCGGCAGCACCAGCAGTAATAGTTATTTCAAGAGTAGTAATTTTAGCAGCGGCAACATTAGTATTAGGAGTTGTTCTCGTTGTTGTTGTTGCAGAGGCAGCAGCAGCGGTAGTAATATTAGTAATAGTTGTTGTTGTAGTAGCAGCAGGAGCAGCAGCAACATCATCAGTAGTAGTAGTTGTTGTTGTTATTGTAGCATGTGTTAGTTTTGTGACAATAGCTTTATGATATTAATACTTATGTGTTTTGAATTTGTAAGGACAATTCTATGTTGTTGTTGTTGTTGTTTTTTTTTTTTTTTTTTTGGGGGGGGGGGGGGGGTAATCTCTGGAAATAATATGATAATATGTAAAACAAATAATTTCACATGAAAGATACAGGATTTTACGTTTCTTTCCCGCAGCTGGTAGCCAATGGCATCTTATTTGTGTCTGCAAACGTAGCTGGCTTGTTTGTACACAACTCTACGGACAGGACACAGAGGCGAACTTTCAAGGATACCAGGGACTGTGTAGCGGCCAGATTAGACATACAAGACCAAAATGAGAAGCTGGTATGTCATTTATTATGTTTATTTGTTTATATACATTTTCGATTTGATGATTCAGAAGGTCGAAGCTGGATCTGTACGTAGACAGTGGACTGAGTCTTTGCGGAAGTCTGTTGTCCGTAAAGTCACCTTCATCTTCGTCCCGGGCCATGCGGGAGTCGAAGGAAATGAACGAGCTGATAAACTGGCTGGCTCTGCACCCCCTGTAGATGGCCAGCCCTTGGATCGTGCCGATGTTATTAACGTCCTTAAAGATATGGCGAGAACAGAGGACTTTGACGTCAGTGAATCCACATCGCTGTCCAGGATGAAAGACTTGGGAGTAAGAATCGGCACGGCCAGATGCGAGAGGTACATCGGCAAAACGAGGTGTCTCGACCACCAACACAGAACTGGCACTATTAGCCCCCGGACGCTGATGCATATGCTGGGGGGGGGGGGGAGGATCTGAGCACCTAAGGACCTGTCCGGAGTGCAATGAAGATACCCCAACTGATAACTGATAACTGATAGATTTGGTAGCATTTTTCACAGTTTACTCACATTTACGATCGTCACACAAAAGGATATATCATTAGTGAAAGTAGTCCCACCCTTGGGTGTGAATTGTTAAGCTTAACAGTTGATTGGTACCCTTCTCCACAGCGCCCGTTCTTCTGCAGATCGTATACATTCGTATGCTGATAACTATAACTGTTATGATGAACGACAATCTGGTTGTGTTCATCTCTTTGTCCATGAATGGGATCAATTACTTAAAAATGTGTTAATAGACATGCCAAGAAATCATGAACAGCCAAAAAATGACGGGGCTATAAAGGATATGCATCAAAACTAACTTTCAGTTCTTTTAGTACGATAAAAAATGTTGATGGCTTCTTCTGATTTTTTTTTTTACTGGGTTTATGTGTTGTCTTATTCTCCTTTAGTATTCCAGACCAGGAAATAATGGTATGACATGATCAGTTCTCTCTATCACCGCCCTTCGTTTCCAGAGAATCCAAAGAAACTATTTAACATTTGCTCTTATAAACTATGGACAAGGGAGGGTGGTCATGCGTTTGTGGAACCAGGTGGAGAAAGCGGGGGAACAGATTGAGAACCCTTATGTGGAAAGAATGAGATTGCGGGGGATGGGCAGTGGTTCTGGAAACTGAGAGGGAATACCAGGATAACTTTTAATCAGATAGCAGTGGGAACGATTAGTAGTATGACTCTTCGCTGGCTGTTGAAATAGGGCACAGAACACGTATGGGACTGTCCTAAGTGCAGCGATGTCGGTTCTTAACTCATCTCAACTAACTGTACAAGCCTGGACTGACTGTAAAGCTGTGGTAAAGCAAAAGCAAAAGTCTTTATACACGCCTCAGGGCGCATCAGGCATATATTGTCCAATCCATGTCCTAATCGGCACGCGGTGACTGATATCTCCAGAAATGTATAGGGTGTATTTTTAATGACTGTGCAGTGTTTGAAAATATCACCGGTCCAAGTTTTGTATACATCTTCTGTAAAGTTCATGCAACATAATAGGTAAATTGGTAAATACAAAACTTGGACCGGCAATATTTTCAATTACCGCACAGTCATTAAAAATTCACCCTTTATTTGTAGAAGGCATAATTACGTCACTTCTGGCGATTAAATGCGGACCATGGTCCTGGCAGTCAAGCGCACTAACCGTTACGCCACAGCGGCTCCTTGTAGATTAAATGTTTTGCATATCCTTTACAGGACATCGCTGTCAACATCAGCATCTTTCAGCTGATTGTTGATTTCTTGGCAAGATTACGCTCAGTAGTTTGCCATTGCTTTCTGAGCGGCCGGCTCACATACTCCGTAAGTTACCTACGCGATTCGGACCACTGCTGATTCTCACCGTCGTCGTGTTACTTACGAAAGTATACGAGATTACGGAGAAAAGTCGCTAACCCCTAGGCCAGGATGCTGGCTCCTTGTAGATACAGAGAGATAAATGCCCCATAGTTTAGTAGCTAGACCACCGCCTACCGACACGATGGTCATGAGTTCGGATCTTCATCGAGACGGATTTTTAAAGTTGATCTGGGCTCTCAAAATGGGTACCATTATGTGCCTGGAAAGCAAAGGCGACTGATGTGACACTGACCACATCACCCATGAAGCGCCGATTGGTCCATAAATATATGGCTCTAACACGATGTGCCCAATGAGTCTCGAGGCGTGTAAAAGAGTCCTTAATTGACTTGGCTTTACTTTACTTACAAATGCTGTACCATGTGAACTGCTAGACATGCATATAATCTAGAACGCGACATAACAGGGTGTGGTGCGCAGTTCCCTTCCTCGTTGTCTTTTCTATCAAATGAATTCCATCAAAATGATAAAACGTTGTTTGGCGCCAACTTAAAATGAGGCTTGGTCGACTCCAGGGCCGTACGGGTCAGAAAACATCCTCCTACAACTGCCGGGGATAGAGTGCTGGTCACTGTCTTGGTAGGAGCGCTCAGTAACCACTATATCACCGGACTCCTCATGAACATATTTTAACAAGTTAGTTGCATGTCTTTCCCAGCATTTAATGGCGGTTTATGATTTCTAGGCAATGTTAGTTCAGTAGTTTGCCATTATTTTCTGAAAGACCGATGCCTCACACCAATGAAATCACCGCAAAACGGTCTGCTTCCAAATCACCGGTGCTGATTTCAACCTTAGACCCGGAGGTCAGCATGGCCGAATGGTTGTGAGCGCTCGTTCTTAAACATCTGGTGATGCTGATGCTGTGGCAGCGAGTTCAACCCCTACACCGCTCAGTTGGACTATGATGTTGAATTCTAGTCCTTGGGGATGTACATTACAAGTACCTCTAAAGTCGGAGTGGATTCTCCTGATGGCAAGGGACACAGGCAATAGAGAAAGCTAGTCCACACGCAAAATTCAGTCCCGTGCTACTAGAAGAAGAGTGTTTGGACCAAACTCGAGATCAAAGCGACCGAGAGCAAAAACATAAATAAATAAACAACTCGACTCGGTATGTCGGGGCATTGTATAACGCAGTTTCAATAATACCTAAACCACATTACATACTTGTAGTTTTTCGTTATTTTTGTGAAAAATTTCATATGTTTCATATTGCAGGAAAACGAAACAATCAATGGCAGTGGCGTGTTTACACTGCATTCTTTCAAAACAATGAACCACAGTCTCTTCGTTTTTTTTCTTTCGCACGCACGCAGTTGCACACATGCATGGGCATGCGCGCGCGCACACACACACACACACTCACACACACACACACACACACACATATATATATATATATATATATATATATATATATATATATATATATATATATATATATATATATATATATATATATATATATATATATATAAGTAGTATAGGTTGGATTCCAGACCCCACTTTCAGCCTACCCAGGTAGGTTGATAGGGTTTATGAAGGAAATATGGGTAAATTTGTCGACTCGGCTCCAGAACCTGGAGGCTGATTTATGAAGGAAATATTTTTCGGCGGGTGAAATTTTTTCGGCGTGCCTCGTGGGAACGGGTTTTTTTTTTGACGCTGCCTGGTGGGGTGTAAAAAGTAATTAAGGTAAATGTTTAGTTGGTTCTGGAAAGCGAAGGGGAGGGGTATAAGGTGGTGGCGTAGACATAATGTGTATGCGTAGTGATAAACAAGGGTGTGATGGGTATATGGTGGTTACGTATATGAATGTGTTAGTATGCGTGGTGATGTATAAACAATGGTTACGTCTATTAGTATGTGTAGCGATAAACAAGGGTGTGATGGGTCGTTCTACTCATGGGTATATGGTGGTTACGTATATGAATGTATATGTGTAGTGCGTATATGGTGGTTACGTATATGAATGTGTCTGTGTAGTGATGTATACACAAGGGTGTGATGGGTCGTTCTACTCATGGGTATATGGTGGTTACGTATATGAATGTATATGTGTAGTGATGTATACACAAGGGTGTGATGGGTGTATGGTGGTTACGTATATGAATGTGTATGTGTAGTGATAGACAAGGGTGTGATGGGTCGTTCTACTCATGGGTTGGATATATGGTGGTGGCGTATATGAATGTGTATGTGTGGTGCTGTATAAACAAGGGTGTGATGGGTCGTGGTTATACTCGACGAAGTAAGAGGTGGTTACTATCATCTGAACAGTGTGATAGTAGTGAAGGTAAAGGGTGGTATATTCACTACCATCATTACAAAGGAAAGCATATAAAGTTATAATGGGTATGGTGGTAAGGGGTATTAGTGATCAAGTAGGAGTGATATAGGGGTGGTCATAAATATAATAAGAGGTGTTCGCAATTACACACTGGTCAACCAATGGTCAAGCAATGGTCAAGTAAGGGTCAAGTAGTCAAGTAAGGAAACTTTAGGGAAAAGTGATTGTAATGATATGGTGGTGATTAAAGAGTGGTAAATTAGTGGTCAATCAGTGGTCAAGTGAGGAAATTTTAGGGGAAATTGGTCGTAGTGACATGGTAATGGTTAAATTAGTGGTAAATTAGTGGTAAATTAGTGGTCAAGTAGTGGTCAAGTAGTGGTCAAGCAGTGGTCAAGCGGTGGTTAAGTGAGGAAAATTTTAGGGAAATTTTAGGGAAAAGTGATTGTAATGAGATGGTGATGATTAAAGGGTGGTAAATTAGTGGTCAAGTAGTGGTCAAGTAGTGGTCAAGTAGTGGTCAAGTGGTCGAGTGACCACTTAAATTGTAGAGGACGATGTGCCTAAGATTATGGTAGTGATTAAAGTGATCGATGACGTGGTCAAGCAGTGGTCAAGCAGTGGTCAAGTAGTCGAGTGACCACTTAAATTGTAGGGGAAAGTATGTATATTGCAATGGTGGTGGGTAAAGTGAGGAAGAATCAATAGTAGTGATAATACTACTACGAATATTAGCGACAAGCACAAAGACAACCAAGTACATACTTGATACACACAAATACAAAGACAACGAAACACACACGTACACACATACAGATACAAAGGCAACCATACCATTACTACTCTCACAACAACAGCTATACACAAGTACACACCCATAATCAAATAAACAACCACTCAAGTACAAACACAAAGGCAACCATACACAGACAAACCATACCATTACTACTGTCATCACAAGTACACACACGTGTACACACATACAAGCACAAAGTCAACCGCACACACCCATAAACATCCACTCAAGTACAGACACATGAAAACAAAGAAGCAAACAAGGACACACACACTCACCCATAATCAATTACACAAATACACACCTACAAACACAAACACACAAAGACACAGACACACTTGTACAAACAGACACAGAAGTACAGACAACCCATACTATTACTACTGTCATCACAACTATACACAAGTACACACCCATAATCAATTATACAAATACACACCTACAAACAAAAACACACAAAGACACAGACACACTTGTACATACAGACACAGAAGTACAGACAATCCATACTATTACTACTGTCATCACAACTATACACACTTGATACACTTATACAAACAGACCTACAACCACAAAGTCAACCACACACACAGCCATAAACAAATACACAAAGACGGTCACACAGACACACTTGTACATACAGACCTACAACATCACAACTATACACAAGTACAGACTCACCCATAATCAATTACACAAATACACACCTACAACCACAAAGACACCCAAGTACACACATGTACACACTTGATACACACAAATACAAAGACAACCATACACAGACACACCCATACCATTACTAATGGCATCACAACTATACACAAGTACACACTTGATACACTTGTACATACAGACACATAAGTACACAAAAAACAAAGAGGGCCACACAAACCATTACTACTGGTACCACAACCACTACAGATACACTCACCTATAAACAAACACATAAACAAAACGTGTCCCTACAAGAATATCACATACCCCCTTTTGGTAAAGAACGCGGATGTCCGAGAAAGCCCCTACGTCATCACCGCCATGTGCAAAAGTCATTAAGTATGAGTCATCGGTTTGTGGGAAGCAGGCGTGAGAATAGCTTGTCTAACTGCCACGTCAGCTAGGTCGTGTGCAGACCCAGTGTATAAAATAGAAGGCGTCTCTTGTGAGCACAGTACCAGTTCACGGGCTGACTTGGGTATCTACAGAGGTGCTTCAGGCTGGTGTGAGCAGTGTTTGTGTCGTCGGCAGATATTGTTCACGTGCTGACTTGGCTAGCTACAGCGGTGAAACTTGGTGTGAGCGTTATTCGTGTAGTAAGCAGATATTGTTCACGTACTGACTTGGCTAGCTACAGCGGTGAAACTTGGTGTGACCCTTAGTCGTGTCGTCGGCCTCTGATAAAACAGTGAAATATTGTATACAACAGAACTTTTTCGCTGTTGTAAAAAATCGGAAGTGTGACTTATGACCAGTTTATCAATATGACCACCAGATCTACTTTCACGTGTTCAGTGTGCGACAAAGCCTATTGTTATAAGTATAACCTTAATCGTCACATTCGGACCATTCACGGTACGAAACCACACTTATGTCATATCTGTGGACAACTTTTCAACAGAAAAAGCAATCTACAAAGACACATACGAACACACCATCAACCACGTATGAATACATCAAACACTACAACAGCAGAGACGACAGCACCACGTGTATATTTACACCATCATCGAAGTCTAAGTCAAGTACCAGACTACCACCACTTTGACTTCAATGATAACCTTACCCGCTACAATGGGAACATTCACAATGATTATCCCTGTCAGGTACGTGACAATCTATACAATTCGAACCTACAACGGTACTTACATCAACAGATACCACGAGAAAGAACGACACCCTTAGACACCCTGGCAACATGTCCACTCATAGTAGCAGAGGATATCCAACCAAATGATAGAGACAGCTTGGCAGCCCTTAAGGCGTACTGCAAGGACCTGTCGATTATGCTACCCAATCAAGTGGTAGTATTAGAAAAAAGTGTCGACCACCGCTACCGGGTGGTTTTGGTATGAGACCTTCATAAAAAGAAGTATTCAGATATCTCATGTGTGATGACTTCGACAACAAAAGTGTTGTTTTTAGTCAATCAAGCTATATCAGAGCCCAGAAGAATGAAGATCACTAATCCAGAACTTTTTGGTTTTTCACTAATCATGTATGTCATTGATTTTTTTCTCATGGTATATCACTAAACTGTTTTGATGAATATGTTGTGAACACACATATTTTGGTGATAAAAATATTGAAATCAAGATTTTTGTTTTGTTGATTTTCTTTAGTGGGTTGTTTTCATGACGTTGTCTTTTTTCTTGATGGAACAGAGCTTACATTACTAGACATGAACAAACTCGGGGGAAAAGTTATGGCAAATACAGAACAGTCAAATGTATGAAAAATAGGAAACTAACCAAATAAGGGAAGATACTGACCAAAATATGAAATGTCTCGCCCAAATTTATGAAAAGTATGACAATATGATTACCAAATGGGAAGAGACTTTCAAGCAAATTTATACATATTTCAACTAAACTTATAAAAACTAGGAAAATTTGTCAACCAAAAGGGAAAAGGTCAACCAAATACTGAAATATCTCAACCAAAACTTATAAAATTATCATCAATTCTTATAAAAAAAATAGAAAAATGCGTCAGACAAATCGAAAAACGTTGGCCAAATACAGATATAACTCGAACAAACTTATAAAAAGATAGGAAAAAATATTACCCAACACAACTAAAATGTTGACCAAAGTTATAAATAGCACATTCAAACTTATGAACAGTAGGAAACTTTGTTAACCTTATAAAAAATAGGAATATTTGTCAAATAAAGTGAACCAAGTAAAGACATATTTTCAATCAAACTTATAAACGTGTCATCCAAAGTGATAAAAACTAGAAAAAGCTGTCAGTCAGTCTAAGAAATAACTATGGAAAAGTAAGAACTATGTCGACCAAACTAGGGCAAAGGTGTTACCAAAATTATGAAAAATGTAACTTCTGTAGTTATCTCATACGTGTCTTGAACTTTTATCTGAAAACCCGTTATCTATGTCACCACTTTCTCGATTTTACATTACCGAAACCTCCAACTTCATCGTATCTGCTACAGAAACCCTTATACAGACTAAGCACTCATCTCTCCACACTCTTGGTTTCTTTCTAACACAAACTGGTCACATCAACAAGAACTTCAAACCTCCATTGTACACGTGGTCCATTGAAACAGACATAACAACATTTATGGTAAGGTCGTCTATGGTTCCAAATAGTATAGTTTCTGTATCATCTAGGTATTCATCATCACGGAACCATTTCCCATGGCTGCCAGCTTCAACTTTCCATACCACAATGTCTGCTACACTATCCTTTCATTGTTCCAGCTTTCAACATTACAACGGTTTTTTTCTCGAAGTCTGCCTAAAATAGCATTTCTTACGGTGTCCACTCCTAGCGCACTTTACCATTTCACATCTGCAATAACGACAAGTCTGCAAGCAACCACCACTGTCTGTTATAAACTCGGCCTTTCTTAAAAACACGCCTACCATTAGTGAACTCATGAATACCAGCTACCACATCTTCTAACCGACTTTCAATGTTTCATAACAAATAACACTAACATTCGTTTTGATTACAGAACAATATAATTTCTGGTGACTAGGCAGATTTTCCAACCTAATGGAGGTAAAGCATCTGTCCCCCTAACTTACTAAGCGCTATTCTAGACAACGAATAAGGTCATCGATCAGCACCCCTAAGAAGAACTTGAAAAAACAACAGAGATTGGGTTCCTGAGACGAATTATTTGAATTCATTGGACTACCACAGTAATTAATGATGAACGCCTAAGGAAAATAGAGCATTATATACACCAAACACAACAAACTCTTTCTTACTAACCCTAACCCTAATTATACATCATTTAACCCTAACCTAACCCCTAACCCTAACGACAAAATTATGAAAAATTTAACTTCTGTAGTTATCTCATACGTGCCTTGAACTTTTATCTGAAAACCCGTTATCAATGTCACCACTTTCTCGATTTTACATTACCGAAACCTCCAACTTCATCGTATCTGCTACAGAAACCCTTATACAGACTAAGCACTCATCTCTCCACACTCTTGGTTTCTTTCTAACACAAACTGGTCACATCAACAAGAACTTCAAACCTCCATTGTACACGTGGTCCATTGAAACAGACATAACAACATTTATGGTAAGGTCGTCTATGGTTCCAAATAGTATAGTTTCTGTATCATCTAGGTATTCATCATCACGGAACCATTTCCCATGGCTGCCAGCTTCAACTTTCCATACCACAATGTCTGCTACACTATCCTTTCATTGTTCCAGCTTTCAACATTACAACGGTTTTTTTCTCGAAGTCTGCCTAAAATAGCATTTCTTACGGTGTCCACTCCTAGCGCACTTTACCATTTCACATCTGCAATAACGACAAGTCTGCAAGCAACCACCACTGTCTGTTATAAACTCGGCCTTTCTTAAAAACACGCCTACCATTAGTGAACTCATGAATACCAGCTACCACATCTTCTAACCGACTTTCAATGTTTCATAACAAATAACACTAACATTCGTTTTGATTACAGAACAATATAATTTCTGGTGACTAGGCAGATTTTCCAACCTAATGGAGGTAAAGCATCTGTCCCCCTAACTTACTAAGCGCTATTCTAGACAACGAATAAGGTCATCGATCAGCACCCCTAAGAAGAACTTGAAAAAACAACAGAGATTGGGTTCCTGAGACGAATTATTTGAATTCATTGGACTACCACAGTAATTAATGATGAACGCCTAAAGAAAATAGAGCATTATATACACCAAACACAACAAACTCTTTCTTACTAACCCTAACCCTAATTATACATCATTTAACCCTAACCTAACCCCTAACCCTAACGATTCACCAAACACAACAAGCTCTTTCTGTAAGAGACATAGACACAAACCACTGTTAGAAAGCGAAAAAGTTAAATTTTAATTAACACTTAAAACTATTAAATCGTAATTTTATTTCGCTTCACTTAATATACAGATATAGACTAAGTATAGGTATAGGTATAGGTATAGGTTATGTGTAGGACTATATCGAGCTTACATTTTGCGCAATAAAATTACGATTTAATATTTTTAAGTGTTAATTAAAATTTAACTTTTTCGCTTTCTAACAGTGGTTTGTGTCTATGTCTCTTACAGAAAGAGCTTGTTGTGTTTGGTGAATCGTTAGGGTTAGGGGTTAGGTTAGGGTTAAATGATGTATAATTAGGGTTAGGGTTAGTAAGAAAGAGTTTGTTGTGTTTGGTGTATATAATGCTCTATTTTCCTTAGGCGTTCATCATTAATTACTGTGGTAGTCCAATGAATTCAAATAATTCGTCTCAGGAACCCAATCTCTGTTGTTTTTTCAAGTTCTTCTTAGGGGTGCTGATCGATGACCTTATTCGTTGTCTAGAATAGCGCTTAGTAAGTTAGGGGGACAGATGCTTTACCTCCATTAGGTTGGAAAATCTGCCTAGTCACCAGAAATTATATTGTTCTGTAATCAAAACGAATGTTAGTGTTATTTGTTATGAAACATTGAAAGTCGGTTAGAAGATGTGATAGCTGGTATTCATGAGTTCACTAATGGTAGGCGTGTTTTTAAGAAAGGCCGAGTTTATAACAGACAGTGGTGGTTGCTTGCAGACTTGTCGTTATTGCAGATGTGAAATGGTAAAGTGCGCTAGGAGTGGACACCGTAAGAAATGCTATTTTAGGCAGACTTCGAGAAAAAAACCGTTGTAATGTTGAAAGCTGGAACAATGAAAGGATAGTGTAGCAGACATTGTGGTATGGAAAGTTGAAGCTGGCAGCCATGGGAAATGGTTCCGTGATGATGAATACCTAGATGATACAGAAACTATACTATTTGGAACCATAGACGACCTTACCATAAATGTTGTTATGTCTGTTTCAATGGACCACGTGTACAATGGAGGTTTGAAGTTCTTGTTGATGTGACCAGTTTGTGTTAGAAAGAAACCAAGAGTGTGGAGAGATGAGTGCTTAGTCTGTATAAGGGTTTCTGTAGCAGATACGATGAAGTTGGAGGTTTCGGTAATGTAAAATCGAGAAAGTGGTGACATAGATAACGGGTTTTCAGATAAAAGTTCAAGACACGTATGAGATAACTACAGAAGTTACATTTTTCATAATTTTGGTAACACCTTTGCCCTAGTTTGGTCGACATAGTTCTTACTTTTCCATAGTTATTTCTTAGACTGACTGACAGCTTTTCCTAGTTTTTATCACTTTGGATGACACGTTTATAAGTTTGATTGAAAATATGTCTTTACTTGGTTCACTTTATTTGACAAATATTCCTATTTTTTTTTATAAGGTTAACAAAGTTTCCTACTGTTCATAAGTTTGGAGGTGCTATTTATAACTTTGGTCAACATTTTAGTTGTGTTGGGTAATATTTTTTCCTATCTTTTTATAAGTTTGTTCGAGTTATATCTGTATTTGGCCAACGTTTTTCGATTTGTCTGACGCATTTTTCTATTTTTATAAGAATTGATGATATTTTTATAAGCTTTGGTTGAGATATTTCAGTATTTGGTCGATCTTTTCCCTTTTGGTTGACAAATGTTCCTATTTTTTATAAGTTTAGTTGAAATATTTATAAATTTGATTGAAAGTCTCTTCCCATTTGGTAATCATATTGTCATACTTTTCATAAATTTGGCCGAGACATTTCGTATATTGGGATTTTCACATTTGGTTAACACCTAATTTTCATACATTTGACTGAAATATTTCTGTATTTACCATAACTTTTCCCCCAACTTTGTTCATGTCTGGTAATGTAAGCTCTGTTCCATCAAGAAAAAAGACAACGTCATGAAAACAACCCACTAAAGAAAATCAACAAAACAAAAATCTTGATTTCAATATTTTTATCACCAAAATATGTATGTTCGCAACATATTCATCAAAACAGTTTAGTGATATATCATAAGAAAAAATCAATGACATACATGATTAGTGAAAAACAGTTTAGATATATATCATAAGAAAAAAAAAATCAATGACATACAGGATTAGTGAAAACCAAAAAGTTCTGGATTAGTGATCTTCATTTTTGAGTATACAGTTGACTATCAAAAACACTGTTGTTGTCGAAGTCATCACACATGATATATCATACAAGATATCTGAATACTTCTTTTTATCATACCAAAACCACCCGGTAGCGGTGGTCGACACTTTTTTCTAATACTACCACTTGATTGGGTAGCATAATCGACAGGTCCTTGCAGTACGCCTTAAGGGCTGCCAAGCTGTCTCTATCATTTGGTTGGATATCCTCTGCTACTATGAGTGGACATGTTGCCAGGGTGTCTAAGGGTGTCGTTCTTTCTCGTGGTATCTGTTGATGTAAGTACCGTTGTAGGTTCGAATTGTATAGATTGTCACGTACCTGACAGGGATAATCATTGTGAATGTTCCCATTGTAACGGGTAAGGTTATCATTGAAGTCACAGTGGTGGTAGTCTGGTACTTGACTTAGACTTCGATGATGGTGTAAATATACACGTGGTGCTGTCGTCTCTGCTGTTGTAGTGTTTGATGTATTCATACGTGGTTGATGGTGTGTTCGTATGTGTCTTTGTAGATTGCTTTTTCTGTTGAAAAGTTGTCCACAGATATGACATAAGTGTGGTTTCGTACCGTGAATGGTCCGAATGTGACGATTAAGGTTATACTTATAACAATAGGCTTTGTCGCACACTGAACACGTGAAAGTAGATCTGGTGGTCATATTGATAAACTGTTTTTTTTTTCTTTCTTACAACACCAAAAAATGTTCTGGTGTATACAATATTTCACTGTTTTATCAGAGGCCGACGACACGAATAAGGGTCAAACCAAGTTTCACTGCTGTAGCTAGCCAAGTCAGTACGTGAACAATATCTGCTTACTACACGAATAACGCTCACACCAAGTTTCACCGCTGTAGCTAGCCAAGTCAGCACGTGAACAATATCTGCCGACGACACGAACACTGCTCACACCAGCCTGAACCACCTCTGTAGATACCCAAGTCAGCCCGTGAACTGGTACTGAGCTCACAAGAGACGCCTTCTATTTTATACACTGGGTCTGCACACGACATAGCTGACGTGGCAGTTTTGTAGACAAGCTATTCTCACGCCTGCTTCCCTACACACCGATGACTCATACTTAATGACTTTTGCACATGGCGGTGATGACGTAGGGGCTTTCTCGGACATCCGCGTTCTTTACCAAAAGGGGGTATGTGATATTCTTGTAGGGACACGTTTTGTTTATGTATTTGTTTATAGGTGAGTGTATCTGTAGTGGTTGTGGTACCAGTAGTAATGGTTTGTGTGGCCCTCTTTGTTTTTTGTGTACTTATGTGTCTGTATGTACAAGTGTATCAAGTGTGTACTTGTGTATAGTTGTGATGCCATTAGTAATGGTATGGGTGTGTCTGTGTATGGTTGTCTTTGTATTTGTGTGTATCAAGTGTGTACATGTGTGTACTTGGGTGTCTTTGTGGTTGTAGGTGTGTATTTGTGTAATTGATTATGGGTGAGTCTGTACTTGTGTATAGTTGTGATGTTGTAGGTCTGTATGTACAAGTGTGTCTGTGTGACCGTCTTTGTGTATTTGTTTATGGCTGTGTGTGTGGTTGACTTTGTGGTTGTAGGTCTGTATGTATAAGTGTATCAAGTGTGTATAGTTGTGATGACAGTAGTAATAGTATGGATTGTCTGTACTTCTGTGTCTGTATGTACAAGTGTGTCTGTGTCTTTGTGTGTTTTTGTTTGTAGGTGTGTATTTGTATAATTGATTATGGGTGTGTACTTGTGTATAGTTGTGATGACAGTAGTAATAGTATGGGTTGTCTGTACTTCTGTGTCTGTATGTACAAGTGTGTCTGTGTCTTTGTGTGTTTTTGTTTGTAGGTGTGTATTTGTGTAATTGATTATGGGTGAGTGTGTGTGTCCTTGTTTGCTTCTTTGTTTTCCTGTGTCTGTACTTGAGTGGATGTTTATGGGTGTGTGCGGTTGACTTTGTGCTTGTATGTGTGTACACGTGTGTGTACTTGTGATGACAGTAGTAATGGTATGGGTTGTCTGTGTATGGTTGCCTTTGTGTTTGTACTTGAGTGGTTGTTTATTTGATTATGGGTGTGTACTTGTGTATAGCTGTTGTTGTGAGAGTAGTAATGGTATGGTTGCCTTTGTATCTGTATGTGTGTACGTGTGTGTTTCGTTGTCTTTGTATTTGTGTGTATCAAGTATGTACTTGGTTGTCTTTGTGCTTGTCGCTAATATTCGTAGTAGTATTATCACTACTATTGATTCTTCTTCACTTTACCCACCACCATTGCAATATAATACTTTCCCCTACAATTTAAGTGGTCACTCGACTACTTGACCACTGCTTGACCACTGCTTGACCACGTCATCGATCACTTTAATCACTACCATAATCTTAGGCACATCGTCCTCTACAATTTAAGTGGTCACTCGACCACTTGACCACTACTTGACCACTACTTGACCACTACTTGACCACTAATTTACCACCCTTTAACCATCACCATGTCGCTACAATCACTTTCCCCCTAAAATTTCCTCACTTGACCACTTGACCACTGCTTGACCACTGCTTGACCACTAATTTACCACCCTTTAAGCATCACCATCTCATTACAATCACTTTTCCCTAAAATTTCCCTAAAATTTTCCTCACTTAACCACCCCTTGACGACTGCTTGACCACTACTTGACCACTACTTGATCACTAATTTACCACTAATTTAAACATCACCATGTCACTACGACCAATTTCCCCTAAAATTTTCCTTACTTGACCACTTGACCACTGCTTGACCACTGCTTGACCACTAATTTACCACTCTTTAATCATCACCATCTTATTACAATCACTTTTCCCTCAAATTTCCCTAAAATTTTCCTCACTTAACCACCGCTTGACCACTGCTTGACCACTACTTGACCACTACTTGATCACTAATTTACCACTAATTTAAACATCACAATGTCACTACGACCAATTTCCCCTAAAATTTTCCTTACTTGACCACTTGACCACTCCTTGACCACTAATTTACCACTCTTTAATCACCACCATATCATTACAATCACTTTTCCCTAAAATTTCCTTACTTGACTACTTGACCCTTACTTGACCACTTGACCACTGGTTGACCAGTGTGTAACTGCGAACACCTCTTATTACATTTATGACCACCCCTGTATCACTCCTACTTGATCACTAATACCCCCTTACCACCATACCCATTATAACTTTATATGATTTCCTTTGTAATCGGTGAATATACCACCCTTTACCTTCACTACTATCACACTGTTCAGATGATAGTAACCACCTCTTACTTCGTCGAGTATAACCACGACCCATCACACCTTTGTTTATACATTACTCACCACACATACTAATACATTATGTCTACGCCACCACCATATACCCATGCGTAGAACGACCCATCACACCCTTGTCTATCACTACACATACACATTCATATACGTAACCATCATATATCCATCACACCCTTGTTTATACATCACTACACAGACACATTCATATACGTAACCATCATATACCCATCACATCCTTGTTTATACATCACTACACATACACATTATGTCTACGCCACCACCATATACCTATCACACTGTTCAGATGACACTAACCACCTCTTACTTCATCGAGTAGAAACCACGACCCATCACAACCTTGTTTATACATCACTACACCACACATTCATATACGCCACCACCATATACCTATCACACTGTTCAGATGACACTAACCACCTCTTACTTCATCGAGTATAACCACGACCCATCACACCCTTGTTTATACATCACCACGCATATACACATTCATATACGTAACCACCATATACCCATCACACCCTTGTTTATCACTACACAGACACATTATGTCTACGCCACCACCATATACCCATCACACCCTTGTGTATACTACACATATACATTCATATACGTAACCACCATATACCCATGAGTAGAACGACCCATCACACCCTTGTTTATACATCACACATACTAATAGACGTAACCAAAATAACTTTCCCCCTTCGCTTTCCAGAACCAACTAAACATTTACCTTAATTACTTTTTACACCCCACCAGGCAGCGTCAATAAAAACCCGTTCCCACGAGGCACGCCGAAAAAATTTCACCCGCCCAAAAATATTTCCTTCATAAATCAGCCTCCAGGTTCTGGAGCCGAGTCGACAATTTTACCCATATTTCCTTCATAAACCCTATCAACCTACCTGGGTAGGCTGAAAGTGGGGTCTGGAAGCCAACCTCTACTACTTATATATATATATATATATATATATATATATATATATATATATATATATATATATATATATATATATATATATATATATATATATATATATATATATACGCACACACACAAACACACACATACTAACTCACTGACAAGCCTGCAGTCGTGCATAAACATGTTATCAGAGCTATAACCAGACAGTGATGATCTCATAGTTTCTTGTTTTCCCTTTTCTTTCCTCCGTCCCTAATTTGCATTTTTGTTTAAGGTGACATATGTGGTATGTGCTGTGGTGTGCTTCATATAAGGTGGTGTTCATAGATAAGTGTAGATGCTGCATCAATTCGCAGTTTGTTAGATGGGGAGAGACTTCCAGCTATGTTCGGTTGTTTTAGTGTTAGAGTTTACCGTAGGATAGTATCATGTGATCATCTGGTTACATGGCCAAACCACTTGACATGTTTTTTTTAAATTAATGTACTCTAAAAAATGAAATACTGGGCAACTCTGCAACTGAGCAGAGCTGGACACTCACATTGCCCAGGCAGTCGTGATTTCCTTCCAAAGGTTGAGTTCTCAACTCATGTAAATGTTGAAGGCAGGGGGAATTTACCACATTATTCATCTGGGATCAGGTATATGATTATGTAAACATACCGGGAAATATGGGTATGAAATATGACGGAGTTCTCATCTCATGTAAATGTGGAAGGCAAGGGAAATTTACCACATTATTCATCTTTGATCAGGTATATGATTTAGTAAACATATGGGGAAATATGGGACCTCAGTTGCAGGTGTGACCCCCGTGGCAGGAGAAAAGACACTGGATTTCTGGTCTTGATCAAGCGAATGGGCGCAATGCCACAACAACAGAGATGAGGTGCTTTAGAAGAGCTGCGGGAGTAAGGGACGGAAAATTGCGTTGTAAATAACAAACAACCATTAATGCTGGGGTTTATTGCAACGCTCTGTAAAGGAAATACAACTAAGTTTAAAACATACAATATGCACGACGAATTGCCTGAATATACAGGATGCACCAAGAACCAAGATTATAGCTGCACTAGATTTTATTAGAAGGTAGCAAGTAAAATGGTTTGGCCATGAAAGTAGGTTACCAAGTAAAAGTATACCACAACAAACAATGATGTACAGACCAGAGGGAAGCAGAGGAAGGGGCCAACCATGTAAACGATGGACGCAGGGAATAACAGAGTCCATGGGAATATCGATACACGAAGCCCATTAGCGGGCACTCTCCCACTGTTTATACTTCACCTTGGCACCGCAAGGTACAAGAGGAACATAATGAGATGAGATGAGATGAGACCAAGAACTATCTGTAGATATATGATACGCACCAAGAAATGTCTGGATATACAATCTACACCAAGACCTGTCTCTACATGTATTATGCACTAGAAACGCATCAAAATGCAACATGCCCCCTGAGCTGTGGGGAAATACAATCAAACACCAAACTCAATCAAAGTTCCGATCCCCTAAATGACACTGTCAATGTTTCAATAGCCATAAAACAGCGGAAATTGCACAGACACGTTCATAAATAATGCATCCAATAACAACGGCGACTGCTATAAACAGAACAAATGGGAGCTAATGTGACACACAATGATATGATATAAAATTAAAACCCACTGGCATTCTGCATCGGATAGGATAATATGTCTGTGTCCACTGTGGACACCCCTGCCCCCCCCCCCTCCCCACCCAAAAAATTGCATTTCTTGCAGGACGTTGCAATCAACCCCATGTTTATTTTTTGGCAATTTTACATGTAATAGTTGGTCATTGCCGGCTCAGTGGCGTAGGGTTTACGGACACAATTCGTAATCCGGCATACCACGTTCGAAACACAGCTGCCGGCGATTTGGTAGCAGACCGTCTTGTGTGTGTGTTTTTTTTTTAATGAAATGGTGTGGGTGCAGGTCGTTCCGAAAGCAATGGCAAACTACTGAACGTAAACTTGTCAAGAGATCACAAACAGCAAAAAAATGCTGGGGTTGACTGATACGTCCTGTAAGGGATATGCAACTAAAATTTTAGTTTGTCATTGCTTTCTGAACGAGAAGTCAACGTGTAAATCCAACTGATGGTGTAGAGAGCGATCCCACTATGCCGTCATCAGCGCACCGGAAATGTATCCTGTCGGCCACGCCAACCGCTGTTGACAAAATTACGTTTGCGTAAACCGAGCATTGTCCTACAAAAGTCACATGCAAGATACAATAAAATATAATGACGGTTTTCTTAAAGCAATATCTTTTTCTATGTTTTCTTTTATCCTACTAATTTTCGCGCGAAGAGTCGCAGAGACGAGGCAGGTGTAACTGTCTATGTTTCGCTTGTCTTGTTGCTTGTACTAACGTCATATTTGTTTTTGCAATGTCTCTTTGACTACTGATCGTAAACTTGGCAAGAAATCACCAACAGCTAAAAATTCTGGGGTTGACAGCTACGTCCAGTAAAGGATATGCAACTAACCTTTAACTAACTCTCTTACTCCACGTAACCACATCGTCCTCTCGCCTTGTATCCCGATGTTCTCACGTAGACGGCTCCAGCCGTTGGTTGATCTTGTTCCATTCTAACTATTTAATTGTCCGAAACATTTTTTTTTCCTTTTTGGGCTCGCTCGCTTTGAACTCAAGCGTAGTCCGTACAAGTGCTATTATTGTTTGTGCACTGCACTGAGTTTTGCGTGTGGATTAGCTTTCTCTGTTACGAGTGTCTCTCGCCATCAGGCGAACCCACACCCACTTCTGAGGTTCTTGTAGTTTACATCCCCAAGTCAAGGTCAACAAAGTCAACATTGTAGTTCAGCTGACCGATGTGGGAATTGTACCCGCTACCTCGGCATGAGCACACCGGATGTTTAAGAAAGAGCGTTCTGATCCATTCGACCATTTAATTCTTTGGTGTTTTTTTTTTTTTTTTTTTTTTGGCATATCCTTTACAGGACATCGCTGTCAACACCAGCATCTTTCAGCTGTATGTTGATTTCTTGGCAAGATTACGCTCAGTAGTTTGCCATTGCTTTCTGAGCGGCCGGCTCACATACTCCGTAAGTTACCGATGCGATTCGAACCACTGCTGATTCTCACCATCATCACGTTAACTTATGAGAGTATACGAGATTACGGAGAAAAGTCATAACCTCTAAGCCACGAAGCCGGCCTTTGGTGTTATACAAAGTCAAAAATAGGCGTTGTCTCTATATTTGTTCTTAGTTTCTCAGTCTCTCTCTCTGTCTCTACTTGTTTTTCCAGCTACGTTTCATTTACATCTCATCTGACATGATGTGATTTTACGCTTGCATGTTTCTAGGACTGTCTAGGTCGAAGCAAAATAACCCCCAAAAATACTACAGCAAAAGATGAATGAGCAGCGAGAATTCCAATTACATGTAACCAGAAACTAGTCTGGACGGGAAACAAGTTCTATTGAAAACTTACAGTCGGAAGTTGAATATTAATGAGTTCAGAAAGGAGTCAGAAACTCTAACCACGTTAAATTTGTGGATAGAAAAATGTGATCTTCTTAAATGATAATCTCGAGGAGTTGTATGTATGACTAACTGAAACCATGCCTATTTGTTTTCAGTAATAAGACACACAGAAAGTAAAAATTAGAGATCCATACAACAATGGAGCCGAGGTAGAGTTGTGGCTTATTTACCGACCCCGTGGTCATGTGTTCGAATTCACATCGATAGGGAGGGTTAAAATTGTCCTGGACTCCCCAAGTCGACTTCACCCCAAATGTGCTGCAGGAAATACCATGTGAAATAACGGCGGTCGGCTTGATATTGACTGCATCCCGCATCTATTGTCGACTAGTGTATAGAACATGGGCTAGCACCATATACCCAATAGCCTCAAGAGGAGTACAGGAATTTTGTGCTTGTTCTGGCTTTACAACACAATGGAAATAAAGCCGGATACATACACGGCGTGTGCCTTGTAATTGGACAATCTGAGCGGCGTGATGCAGTTTTATATTGTAAAACTTTACTTCTAGTCAGTTCCAGAGCTGCTGGTTCAGAATCTGTTAGTGATGTTAGTCAGTGAAATATCCTATACAGGGCGTTGCAGTTAACTTCAGCATTTTTTTTTAGCTTTCGTAACTCCTGGGCAAGTTTACATTCAGTACGGTGCCATTGGTTTCTGAACGATCGGCACTCATACCGTTGTATGAAAACCAACACAAAGCAGTCTGCTTCCAAATCACCCGCAGCTGTGTTTGGAACGCGGTATACGGGATTACAAATTACGTCCGTAACCCCTTCGCCACAGAACCGTCAGAGATGGCACATGTTTATTGTATAGGATCTCATGACTTGAAGGACAATTACTCCTGCAACCAAGTCACGGCTTCAGTAGAAGAATACGGACTTGAATTTATTGTCTTTAGCTTCCGATATTCTGTTGTCTACTGTGTTCCAGGTAGACCATGCAGTAACTTACTAATTCAGGCGTGCAGATACATGTTAGTGGATATACATATAGTACTAAAGTGGGGAAAAGAGAAAGTGCTTGGTTCGAAGCTCCAAACCAACCCGAGGGGTGGTGAACTTGATGATGTAGACAGCTTTGATGATGATGAAAATAATGATTATCATCTTATACCATGTTAAGAGGCAGAGAAAGAACTAACAGAGTGGAAAGCAATCAGCAGTGAGCCTAAATCTAAGAATTGTTGTGTAACATTTATATTAAAAAGCTCCGCGTTTCTTCTCTAGTGTATGCAAAATGGCCCACGACTGACATCCGTCAGGGGAACGATGCATCATCTCAACAATTTTATCTTCACAAGTCGCTGGCGTTATCAAACATATGAAAAAGAAGGGTAAAACATCCGGACCAAATGGAATCAGTATAGAAGAATTAGACATACTTGGAGAATTTGGAGTAGAAATATTAACCAAAAATGTTGAATGATAGTTACAACAGTGGATATACGCCTAGAGATATGCCGAAATCATTATATATACCAGGAGCAATTGAACAACTTGGAGATTTTCGTACAGTCAACATCATAAACCATGTTACTAAACTTCTACTCAGGATTATATTGAGAAAAACAAGAAAGACAATAAAAATAGACATTGGTGAAAAACAGTACAGGTTTGTGGACGTAAAAGGTACGAATAATGCAATATACACATTGCGAACACTAATAAAAAAAATTGATAGAGACACAGAAAGACATATATTTGTGCTTTATAGATGATTCCAAGGCACTTGAGAAAGTGATCACGATGAATTGATTAAAATGTTGGAAGATATCAACATCGATGGGAATGATCTCATAATAATAATTAATATTTGATGGAAACAAGTAGCAGCAAGTAAAATTGGAAATAAAGAGTGCAATTATGAACAAATAAAGACAGGAGTGCGACAGGGATGTGTTTTGTCTCCGGAGCTCTTCTCTCACTATAGGGAAGTAATAAGGAGAGAGATCAAAGAGAAGCCAGGAATACTACCTGGGAGCTATAATATAAACATTATACGCTATGCGGAAACTGCGAAAAAAAAATCTGCAAAAATTGTTGGATATTGTAGTAATAGACAGTGCAAAGAACTGACTCTCCTTGAATATCAAGTGAACAGAAACAAGGTTATATAAAAGAAAAAAAAAGGTGAAACCAAAATATGAATTAACAATAGAAGGGGAAACGCTTAACCAATTGGATTAATGTAAATACCTTCAGGCAGTTATAACATCAGATGGAAGATGTACCACAGAGATTAAGAACATAATAGGGCAATCAAAGTCTGCATTTCAGAAAATGATATTTATCGTATGCAATAAGTCACTATCATTGAAAATAAGAGACTGCTAAAATGCTACATAGAACATGTTTTGCTGTGTGACAGTAAATCTTGGAGTGTAAATGAAAAAACAATTAGAAAGACATTGGAAGCAACAAAGATGTGATTACTGAGACGAATGTTGCTAATTACGGAGTAGCTAACTACGATTATCTGAAAGAGGCTGATGAAATCAGAATATTATATACAACAGTAAGAAAGAGACATACAGCTTTCTTTGGTCATGTGATGAGAAGACAGGCATTGTAGAACATCGTGACAACTGGAAAGATCAATGGGAAAAGAGACATAAGAAGAGAAATGATTCCGGATGGACTGAGATGATGACATGAAGACATATCATCAACAGAGTTGACCCAGAACACCAAAGACCGAGATCTGTGGAGAGACATGAACGCTTACGCCAGCTGACAGGTCACATGCTGATCATGGTTTTTGCTGATGTTGTGCTGTAGTCTCTTAATACTGTTTAACCTCAGAACTTGATTTGAACAATCCCCGTTATCGTTATTTATAAAGCCATGATATCCACAGCTTGTCACATGTTTTCAATCTTCTCATTGCTGATTACAATTTTTTGGGTTCTTTGTCGTATCTTCGTAATTTGAATAACGAAGACACAAACAATAGATTGCAAGATTTATTGCCTGGCATATTTCGCTGCATCTCGTCAGGTACATACTGCAGAAATCACACAACTTACGTGAATTAATTAGATAAATCCTTCAAACTGAAATATACACATGTTCGCACAGTAATGTCGATTGTCTACCACGGTAATTTTAAACTGACTAACATGTCTTTCTGCTTACACAAGGACGGCTTACGAAGGTTGATTAGAATAGCTTCAGCAAACTTTAACAATCGACTACTTTGTGTGTTGAACAACACACGGAAGGCACTGTCTCTTTCAACCACGTGACCACTCTCGAACACGTGTCTCCCGACCGATGAAGCCACACTTTTCCGGTGTGTCGGCCTGCCTAGGCTACCATCTTCTGTGTGTAGTATCTTGTCCAACCAATTCGGGATATGTTCCGAAACCCTGCAATGTAACTGTCGCTCAGTTCTGCCTATGTAGATGGCCTCGCATCTGCATGTAAATTGGTAAATACAATTTGATTTGGCATACAAAGCTACAGGTTCTTTTACTGCTGGGACTGGGATTGGTGTGTTTCTGTACCTGATGACTAGAGCTGCAGCACAGAATGTTCGCTCGACTGCTGTGGTGAGCCGGTCCCGCAGACGTTGCATTACGTCATCTCCTCGGAAGGTTAGCTGGATGAATACTTTGAGTTTAGGGACTGTAGTTACTTCTGATTTCGGTTTGGGCTGTTGGCAGTGGCGCTTTATAAATCCTGTGGAGTACCCATTCAGGTTTAAGGCATTCTTCAGAGTTTTAAATTCCTCTGTCAGTGTGTCCTGGGTGCATATCTTCTTAGCACGGTCAAACAGGGTCCGTACTAAGCCCCGTTTGTACTGGACAGGTGCGAAGCTCTGAAAATTTAAGTATTGGCCAGTCCATGTTTCTTTGCGGTACACCGATCTTTGAATTGTGCCATCTGCTCTACGTCTCATTAGGATATCTAGAAATGGCAACGCTTCGTTGTGTTCGTGTTCCATAGATAAAGAGATGTTTATATGTGTCTCGTTCATTGTGGCCTGGAACGACGTTGCTTGTAGCTCGTCTGTGGTGATAATTAGTATATCGTCGACGTAACGACGGTAAAAAGCCAAGTTATTGATTTCTGAGGATCTCTTTTCTTCTAAGTGTGCAATGAAGATGTCTCAGATCTCTCAGGGCGAACAGAATATGTCCAACAAGAAAAAACCTGAGACGACTGACAAAAAACCAGATAGAAGAAACCCAGTCTAAACTGGCCAACCTCAAGCGCACACACAGTTCTGCTTACTACGTCACCAAAGAATTGAGCTTGTATGGCTACTTGAAGTTCACCAAATTCTGTACAGAAACAGTGTACAAGGTGAAAATCGCAGAGAATGCTCGCCTCAACAAATCACTGAGCACTGAAACGGTAACAACGTCAGTACTAGACAACCCAGAGAAATATGTGAGGAACTTATCGTCGTACGTACTCAACAACATTGAAACGGAGGCCCTTGCATACGGATTAAAATTCTGCATAAAGCCCAAACACATTAACCGTGTTGAGTCGCAAGCACAATTTGAAATGTTGTTTGATCAAGTTTCCAAGTTATCACCTACTTCTGCTGAGTCAGTCGGGTGGCTGAAGGCCAAACTGGTAGATTTAGAACACCAGTATCGCACAACCCCCTCTAAACAGACATGTCCGCTGACCAACGAACACCTTACTGCCTTAAAAGCGTTAAAGGCCAACAAAACCCTTGTAATATTGAAACCTGACAAAGGGAGTGGTGCAGTACTGATGGACATATCAGACTACCAGAGAAAAATGGATGATATATTATCAGACGCATCTAAATTCAGAGTAGAGCAAACAGTCAACAAGTCGGAGGACCTGGATGCAAAAATGAGGAAAGAAATCCAGTCACTTGTGAATGCAGGACTCATCAGTGAGGCCACTGCAAAAACGCTCACACCGCGTGGCTCCCAAACACCTCAGATGTACGGTCTACCCAAGCTTCACAAGCCCGGCATCCCACTAAGACCGATCCTTTCCATGGTTAACTCGGCACAACACCGAATGGCGAGATGGCTAGCTGAAATTTTAAAGCCAGTACGACAGTCCTTCGATCCAAGAACACTCAGGGATACATTCGAACTGGTGGAATTATTAGATACTATGGACAAACAACAAACACATGGCATGCATGTATATTGCCTCTTTATTCACCAACGTTCCATTAGATGAGACCGTGAATATAATAAGCGAACGCATTAGAGACAAACAACTAAAACTAGGCATACCATCAGCTATTCTAGAGAGGCTATTAAAATTATGTACTGCCAACATACAATTCAACTTTCTAAACAAGTCATATCGCCAAATTGACGGAGTGGCCATGGGGAGCCCACTTGGACCTATTCTAGCGGATATCTTCATGGCACACTTAGAAGAAAAGAGATCCTCAGAAATCAATAACTTGGCCTTTTACCGTCGTTACGTGGACGATATACTAATTATCACCACAGACGAGCTACAAGCAACGTCGTTCCAGGCCACAATGAACGAGACACATATAAACATCTCTTTATCTATGGAACACGAACACAACGAAGCGTTGCCGTTTCTAGATATCCTAATGAGACGTAGAGCAGATGGCACAATTCAAAGATCGGTGTACCGCAAAGAAACATGGACTGGCCAATACTTAAATTTTCAGAGCTTCGCACCTGTCCAGTACAAACGGGGCTTAGTACGGACCCTGTTTGACCGTGCTAAGAATATATGCACCCAGGACACACTGACAGAGGAATTTAAAACTCTGAAGAATGCCTTAAACCTGAATGGGTACTCCACAGGATTTATAAAGCGCCACTGCCAACAGCCCAAACCGAAATCAGAAGTAACTACAGTCCCTAAACTCAAAGTATTCATCCAGCTAACCTTCCGAGGAGATGACGTAATGCAACGTCTGCGGGACCGGCTCACCACAGCAGTCGAGCGAACATTCTGTGCTGCAGCTCTAGTCATCAGGTACAGAAACACACCAATCCCAGTCCCAGCAGTAAAAGAACCTGTAGCTTTGTACGCCAAATCAAATTGTATTTACCAATTTACATGCAGATGCGAGGCCATCTACATAGGCAGAACTGAGCGACAGTTACATTGCAGGGTTTCGGAACATATCCCGAATTGGTTGGACAAGTTACTACACACAGAAGATGGTAGCCTAGGCAGGCCGACACACCGGAAAAGTGTGGCTTCATCGGTCGGGAGACACGTGTTCGAGAGTGGTCACGTGGTTGAAAGAGACAGTGCCTTCCGTGTGTTGTTCAACACACAAAGTAGTCGATTGTTAAAGTTTGCTGAAGCTATTCTAATCAACCTTCGTAAGCCGTCCTTGTGTAAGCAGAAAGACATGTTAGTCAGTTTAAAATTACCGTGGTAGACAATCGACATTACTGTGCGAACATGTGTATATTTCAGTTTGAAGGATTTATCTAATTAATTCACGTAAGTTGTGTGATTTCTGCAGTATGTACCTGACGAGATGCAGCGAAATATGCCAGGCAATAAATCGTGCAATCTATTGTTTGTGTCTTCGTTATTCAAATTCATCACGGGAAAACATTGTTTTGAGTATCTTCGTAAATTTCTGCACAGTACATTTTCCATGTTTCTAGTACATTTCCACTTTCTGCTAATGTATTGCCCTTTCTTTAATTTATAAAATGCAACGTTGCGTTTTCTTTATTATTTGTGATACATCTCTGCTTCCTGTACCTTTTGAGTAGTCATGTTTTGTGCTGATGAGCTTAGAATGTCTTGCTTGTCTCGATAGCTCATAATTACCTAGAATATTTAACTTTAACATTAAATCAGTTCCGCAGTATCGATAAAAAATCATGAGAACAGCAACATCTCTTACTAACAAATTCAACATATATTAACTTATGTCTACGCAGGACATTTAGTAAGTAAATAGCTGATTGTACACTAACAAACTATGACAGTTGGCTGCACAGGAATGAAAATAATACATGTAGAAAATTTCATCTCAATCGGATGGACCGTTATCGAACGCATCAAATACATCCCTATACACATACATACATCGTCTTTTATATATATAGACAATGGTGCATGTCCTTTGTTTAAATATACATTTTGCATGTCTTTTGTATAAATATACATTGTTGCATGTCCATTGTATAAATATACATCGTTGCATATACTTTGTATAAATATACATTGTTGCATGTCCTTTGTATAAATATACATCGTTGCATATCCTTTGTATAAATATACATTGTTGCATGTCCATTGTATAAATATACATCGTTGCATATACTTTGTATAAATATACATTGTTGCATGTCCTTTGTATAAATATACATCGTTGCATATCCTTTGTATAAATATACATTGTTGCATGTCCATTGTATAAATATACATCGTTGCATATACTTTGTATAAATATACATTGTTGCATATCCTTTGTATAAATATACATTGTTGCATATCCTTTGTATAAATATACATTGTTGCATATCCTTTGTATAAATATACATTGTTGCATATCCTTTGTATAAATATACATTGTTGCATATCCTTTGTATAAATATACATTGTTGCATATCCTTTGTATAAATATACATTGTTGCATATCCTTTGTATAAATATACATTGTTGCATGTCCTTTGTATAAATAAACACTGTTGCATGTCCTTTGTATAAGTATACATTGTTGCATGTCCTTTGTGTAAATATACATTGTTGCATGTCCTTTGTATAAATATACATTGTTGCATGTCCTTTGTATAAATATACATTGTTGCATGCCCTCTGTATAAATATACATTGTTGCGTGTCCTTTGTTTGTATAAATATCATTGTTGCATATCCTTTTTATAAATATACATTGTTGCATGTCCTTTGTATAAATATACATTGTTGCATGTCCTTTGTATAAATATACATTGTTGCATGTCCTTTTGCAGGAGGTTGCTATCGATCCCAACCCCGGGTGGATGTACTAGGCAATGTTACGTTAGTTAGTTTGCCATTACTTTCTTAACGAGAAGTCGATGTGCAAGTCCAATTGACTGACTGATGTGTGAATAAATATACATAAACAGGGAATATTATCTTCTAATTGTATCTGATTAGACGTTAATGAATGGATATTAACTGTGAAAGAAAGATTGTTACAAATGATACGAACAAGCAGTTTCATCGCTTATTCATCTCATCAGTTTCATCATCATGTTACGTTAGTTAGTTTGCCATTACTTTCTTAACGAGAAGTCGATGTGCAAGTCCAATTGACTGACTGATGTGTGAATAAATATACATAAGCAGGGAATATTATCTTCTAATTGTATCTGATTAGACGCTAATGAATGGATATTAACTGTGAAAGAAAGATTGTTACAAATGATACGAACAAGCAGTTTCATCGCTTAAGACTTATGTTACTTATATGGGGTCTGTCGAGTGTTTAGTCAATTACAAATCCTTTATAGGACGTGGTAGTCAGAGAATGATCAGCTGCTTGAGAACAAAGGAGTAAAAACAAACAAAACAGATACTGTTTAGAATAAAAACAACGACACGGAGGTACACGATACAAGCAGTGTGATTTCTCTTTTTACAGATAAAGTTTTACTTTCTGCTCCCGAGCGGAAGTCACGCGAATAATGTGCGCCCGTTCGAGTGCAATGACATGCTGTGAATCACGGGACCTGAACGAGCTGGCCATGATCTTGGATAATACTGTTAGGAAGAGTACAAGGAAGGGATGTGACAGACAGAGTGAGATGTTAGAGAGAAGAGGGAGAGACAGAGTGAGATGTTGGAAAGAAGAGGGAGAGACAGAGTGAGATGTTAGAGAGAAGAGGGAGAGACAGGGTGAGATGTTAGAGAGAAGAGGGAGAGACAGAGTGAGATGTTAGAGAGAAGAGGGGAAGAGAGTGAGATGTTAGAGAGAAGAGGGAGAGAGAGAGAGAGAGAGAGAGAGAGAGAGAGAGAGAGAGAGAGAAACAAAAGTGAGATATTAGAAAGAAATAAGGGAGAGAGAGACAGAGTGAGATATTAGAAAGAAAGAGGAAGAGAGAGAGAGAGAGAGAGAGAGAGAGAGAGAGAGAGAGAGAGAGACCTTGAAAAAAACTATAGTCAAGGAGAGAAAGAGTATAGAGAGCGAGAGAGAGGGAGGGAGAGCGAGAAAGACAACAAGAAAGAGAGAGATGGGGAGACAAAAACTGAGAGAGAGAGAGAGTAGTAGAGAGAAACAACAGAGAGAGATGCGGAGATAAAAACTGAGAGGGGGAAGGGAAATGTTTTGATGGAAGTAAAATTGTTTGTGAAATATGCAGCTAGGGATTCAATTGTGTTGTGTGTAATCCTTTCTCCAGCTCTTTGCCTTGATCGTCTTTGAAATGGGCTCAAAACGGTTGTTGATTTTGGATTCATTCTAACAAGATGTCTAAAGCATTTTATTCTGTCTCTCTCTCTCTCTCTCTCTCTCTCTCTCTCTCTCTCTCTCTCTCTCTCCTATCTCTCTCTCTCTCTCTCTCTCTCTCTCTCTCTCTCTCTCTCTCTCTCTCTCTCCATATTGAACGTAGGGGTAGTTATATGGCATTTGTCATTTTCAGTCCATCTTGTTAGATTTTCTTTACATGTCTTCCGGTGTCCTCCTCGTGTTTATGTGTCTGTCACTTTTCACCCTATTATAATATTTAGCAGGGCATAGTATTTTATAATGAAGTCGTAGCAGCACAGTGACTAGAGCGCTTGCCTGCTGGTCCCATAGTCATGTCTTCAAATACCCTTTATATTTAATTGGACTACTTATATGAATTAAATGAGATGCTCCCCACCAGGAGCTGGGCGAAGCCGGGCCGGATCAGACAGACAGACAAGCAGACAGACAGACAGACAGACAGATAGATAGATAGATCCCCGCCAGGAGCTGGGCGAAGCCGGGCCGGGTCAGCTAGTATATTTATAAAAGTCGCTTAAAAGTCGACAGGGTCTACTTCATTGCACCGGGTTTTATCCCATATGGCTCGATCTCTTTCCGCAACACGGAGTGCGTCGCACAAAGCACGAACCCCGTAGCTCTAGCGACGATCCACAGGAGTCTCCGAAAAATTTCATTCGTGAACCGAAGGACGAGGTCCGGAATCTAACTCACAACCTTGGAACCCCGACTTAAACGGCTTGACCACTTCGCCACGGATACTCCCTGTATATTTATACACCAATCGAATGGGGTTTATGCTCAGTCTTGCCATGGACTGCTGTTCAATAATCCTCCGCTTTGATAGTGAAGACAAATAACATTCTAGTACAAACAAATCTGGCAATAATATTTATTCTTATCCCTATGAGAAGGTTGATGACGAGATATAGATTTATCTAAAACCATGTTTTCCCACAATATATTGTACAATTTATGCTTGAAATATTTCACATCATCTCCTCAGGTGTATTGCATATATCAGTGTGAAGGATTTATCTTAGTGCTTTAGATTATGTTGTATGGATTTCGTAGTATGTCCCTGAAGAGATGCAGCGAAATATTCCAGGCAATATTGATTTAAGTTAGGAAGACAAAAATAGTCAATTATTTGGAAATCCCCAAGCTCTTGAACAGGCGCAATTAAAGTCACCACTTACCAAAGAAGTATTTGAACGTTTCACCATAGCGTAATCCATACAATTTTCTTTAGATGTAACAAACAAAAAGTTCACAAAGTAATTTAGCAATATAATCAGCACTTGCACCATTCTTCTATCATACATATTTGTTTAAGTAGGCAAACGTGGAGGTCACTTGTGATTTTCGCACGTCATGTGTTTGTATAGAGCCGCGGTAGCGATATGGCTAGGAGGCTTGCCTGCCGGCCTGGTGGTCACGTGTTCGAATTCCTATAGTTTAAATTGACATAGGTTTCTCTAAACAAAATTTATACCAGAAAATTTCAATGGAGGTGAAAGCATCGGGTATGATATTGACCGCCTCTCTCACTATAATTACCGCATCTCTTTACAGAAATTGACCACATCTCTCATCGAACGCGACTGGTCTATAGAAATTGGCATCATCTCGCATTGAACGCCGATTGGTCTATATAAATTTACCACATCACTCACTGGATGATGATTGGTCTATAGACATGTACCACATCACTTATTGGACGCTGATTGGTCTATATAAATTTACCACATCACTCATTGAACGCCCATTGGTCTATAGACATTTACCACATCCCTCATTGGACGCTGATTGGTCTATATACATTTACCACATCACCCATTGAACGCTCATTGGTCTATAGACATTTACCGCATCATTCATTGAACGCCGATTGGTCTATAGACATTTATCACATCACTCATTGAACGCCCATTGGTCTATAGACATTTACCACATCACTCATTGAACGCCCATTGATCTATAGACATTTACCACATCACTCATTGAACGCCCATTGGTCTATAGACATTTACCACATCACTCATTGAACGCCCATTGGTCTTTATAAATTTACCACATCACTCATTGAACGCCCATTGGTCTATAGACATTTACCACATCCCTCATTGGACGCTGATTGTTCTATATACATTTACCACATGACTCATTAAACGCCGATTGGTCTATATACATTTACCACATCACTCATTGAACACCAATTGGTCTATAGACATTTACCACATCACTCATTGAACGCCTAATGGTCTATAGAAATTTACCACATCACTCATTGAACGCCTAATGGTCTATAGAAATTTACCACATCACTCATTGAACGCCCAATGGTCTATAGAAATTTACCACATCACTCATTGAACGCCCAATGGTCTATAGAAATTTACCACATCACTCATTGAACGTCCATTGGTCTATAGAAATTGACAACATAACTCTTCGAAGGCCTATTGTTCTATAAAACATGTGTCTAGCACAATGTACTCACTTCAACCTCAGGGGGTTTAAAGGGGTCGGCTGCCTTTACTCGTATGTCTATTTATACAAAGATGTCCCGATGTAGAGACCCACTATGGGTCTGTAATGCCATAGGACCATCATATTGTTTGACCTGAATGCACTGAGCAATCGGTGGCCAGTCTTTTCTTCTGCTGGCGGACGACGAGTGCAGACGTCGAACTTTCCTACAACCGCGCTCATAACAATATCAGCTTAGCCCTGATCAGTTGCACTAACGCGCCCACTCCACATGAAACTGTTGCAATGAAGTGCTGAGGTATAGACACACCTTTGGTTCGAAATGTAAGTAAATGAAATCTGTCACGGCATGTTTTTAATAAATCTTAGTTAACGAACGGAGCTTTCCGCATACATATTTTTCTGCATTCATGTGTTGTCACTTATCGAATTGATAATTTTTCATATATATTTCTCTGTCTTCCTGTGTTATCATTAACGAATTGAACATTCTTCATACATCTTTCTTTGTCTTCCTGTGTTATCACTTAACGAACTGATAATTTCTCATACCATACAGCTTTCTCCGTTTTCCCGTGTTATCAATTAACGAATTGATCATTCCTAAAACATCTTTCTCTAGCTTCCTCTGTTATCAAATAACGAATTGATCACTCCTCATACATCTTCCTGTTTTCCTGTGATATCGATTAACGAAATGAGTTTTCACATACCTCTTTCTCCGTCTTCCTGTGTAATCAATTAAGGAATTTATCAACCCGCATACATCCTTCTATATCTTCTTGTGCCATCAACTATTGGTGACCAATAAATTCAGTTTCGCAATAGATGGCATAATATTTAGTAATGAACAGGACAATAAAAGACATGAACTAACGAATAGGTCACAGATCGGGAGCCTTTCTGTGGTGTTGTGCCAAAGGAATGTTACAAAGTCACTCAGCGTGCCAACATAGGTTCTCCTTGGTCAAGTCAATATTCCTTTGTAGAAAAGTCTTCAATCAAGCCTATTACAAGTTTTTACGAGGGTTTTTAAAGTCGTATAAGGACTCCGTATTATTTAAAACAAAGCCAACTTTTGTGCTACGGTCAACGGATTGCACTGATATGAGTATGCGACAGCTCAGTGAACTCCACAGTTGGTGGGTGGGATGGTCTGGAGTTAAGACAGAAATAGAACATCCTAAAGATTAGTCATTGGAGCTCTACACACGTGAGTTTACATAATATCGATCATTGCTTAACAGCTAGACCTTGAAGATAATTATATGGTTCTGTTTAAATAAATTTCAGTTTTTAAAATTAAATCCCATACTGTATTTCAATGCACTAAACGTGACATTGAAAAGCATTCGTGCCAGAACTGGCATGCGTGCCGTGGGTTTTATGGGTATAAATACGTTTCCTAGAAACCACGTGCAACGGGAGAAGCTAACATGCATACTTTTGAACATCTGACGCGCATGAGGGAACACCTTTTGTTTTGCACGCAGTGCAAGGACGTCGGTTCTGTTAACAAATAATATTTACCAAAATAATGAACCAAACATACATTCACCTGCAGATTACCAGGTTTCTGTTAGTGAGAATGTCAAAAGAATGAGACATTTACACCGCTAGCAAGATTCTGAATAAACACTATCTGCTTTTTCAAGATAACTTACAACCTGGCATATGAACAAAGTGCTAGTTAGCCCGGCTATTCTTGGCAAATGTTACAAAGGAATGTTAACAAAAAACGTTGATGTTGGCTATTAAACGATTGTTAACTTGCTAGCGGATTTGTTTCGCTCTCACAACAATACCTGGCAATAGCAGGACCGACTATATAACTATCGGTATACGTAAAGCTGATGTTACAGTATTGCTATTCACGTCACGGAATTGTGTGGAAAACTTAGTAACCTCAACCCAGGGAGATAGTGAAGATCACAACTTATATCTTAACATGGCAAAAACAAAGATAATGCAAGCAGATAAAACTACTATGGAGAAAGAAATATATGTTGGTGAGGAGAGATTGGAGGTGGTGGAAAATTTCGAGTATCTTGGGTCACTGATTGCCAACAATGGTGACACAATGAAAGAAATTAGATGACAATCGGTTGCTCTTCGGAGACTAAAGCAACTGAATAAATTATGGAGTGGGACAGATAGAGCTGCAGAGATTGGATGTTTGAAAGCATGCATCTTTCCCATTGCAACTTCGCCTGTGGGACTTGGGCACTTGCTGAACAGGCTGAGCGGCGCATAAACGCCTTTGAATATAAATGTTATAGACGTATTCTGGGAATGTCTTGGGTGGAGAAAAGAACAAATGCATCCATACTTCAAAAGCTGAATATTGAAAGGGATTGGCTATTAAAGACGATAAAACAAAGAAAATTGATATATTCTGGTCACTTGAAAGGTCATGAGAGTTTGGAGAGAACAACAGTGGAGGGGTGTGTGCCTGGGAGGAGAGGGGGAGGAAGGCCAAAGAGAAGATTGGTGCAGGATGTGGCGGATGATCTCCAGATGGGTGTATCGGATGCGGGACATCTTGCTTGTGATAGAGAAGTTTTCCGGAAGGTTGTTATGGGAGCGAGGTTCTCTAAAGGACATGCTACTGAATGAATGAATAAGTACAGCTGAAGCCGTGGATAGCTTAGTAGTTAGATGAACGCGTTTCGGCTCGGTGGTTATGGGTTCACATTTGCTCTGAAGCTGACTAAAATAAAACCTGACCCAGGTCGACCAGCCTACATTGGGTACCAGAACATGCCTTGGGAAGTGAAGGCGGCCGGTGTCATACTGACCACATCAGCCCTCAAGTAACGATTCGTCTATACAAACACGGGCTTGGCATCGCGTGTCCAGGACTCCTCAAGGCGTGTAAAAGGCTCTTTCACCTGTACATATTAAAAGTAACATATTCTGTAGTATTAGCAATATTCGAGTCCACGGCGTCGCTGATATGACGTTTCAAAAAAGTGAGAAAAGAGAATGTATACCTGTAACTCTCAGAGGTCAGGAGACCAGAAGTAAGGAAAGATTGTTTCAAGTATTAAAGAAGAAATCATTCCACTGAAGGCTGTGTTTCGTTATGCAATGGTTATTAATGTTAATTATCCATTTTATTACCGTTTATAATACCCTTATCATTGCTGTCAAAAGACAGCAAAGGTTAAAATCATTTTCTGAACTCAGAAAAAAAAAAAACATTAAAAAAAAGCAGAAAAAAAAACTAATGTCTACAGACAAAACGACGTGTCACCTTAAAATCATATGCAACAATGAAGAAATGTCACATACCGTGAATACCTTGACTCGACAATCAACAATGAAGAAATGTCACATGCCGTGAATACCTTGATGGTTCCGTCGCCCTGCTACTGAGTGAGTGCGTGGCGCGACACTGTGAGCTGTGAGTTTCGTGTGAAGTGCTTTTGAATCTGCCCGAGGTTTTTGGAACGTGACTGCATGTTCGGAGTGATGGCAGATGGCTATGTCCCAGAGTTGACCGGTTTTTGCCTTATGCAGAAATGCGTGGCTGCTTGGCTTCTGGTTGACTGCCACTGCCATCGACGATGAACTGTATTTCGTGGACTGTGTGGGTGAACATCTAGGAAACATCCAGATGGGAAAATGGCTGCAAATTCCATCAGAAATGAACTGGGTGTTTTGTGGGGGACTATTGTGTTGACATTCTGGCGGCGGCATTATGCATAGTGCATCTGTGCGGGCTGATGTTTGTCGAGACTCAAGTCTTTTCCACTTTTCACATTGGGCGGTGGGGAGCGTTTTGTATGATATTCACTGGCACAGGAACGGAGCATAATGGGGACGACCCGTTGCTGTGAAGTTGGAACTGCGACTAACTAACTAACTAACTAACCTTGGCTCAACAGTCAACAATGAAGAAATGTCACATACCGTGAATATATTGGCTCGACAATCAATATTGAAGAAATGTCACATATCGTGATTACCTTGGCTAGAAAATCAACAATGAAGAAATGTCACTTGCCGTGAATACCATGGCTCAACAGTCAACAATGAAGAAATGTCACATACCGTGAATACCTTGACTCGACAATCAACAATGAAGAAATGTCACATGCCGTGAATATATTGGCTCGACAATCAACAATGAAGAAATGTCACATATCGTGAATACCTTGACTCGACAATCAACAATGAAGAAATGTCACATGCCGTGAATATATTGGCTCGACAATCAATATTGAAGAAATGTCACATATCGTGAATACCTTGGCTAGAAAATCAACAATGAAGAAATGTCACATGCCGTGAATACTTTGACTCGACAACAACAATGAAGAAATGTCATACGCCGTGAATACTTTGACTCGACAATCAAAAATGAAGAAGTGTCACATACCGTGACTACCTTGGCTTGACAGTCAACAATGAAGAAATGTCACATGCCGTGAATATATTGGCTTGACAATCAACAATGAAGAAATGTCACATACCGTGACTACCTTGGCTTGACAGTCAACAATGAAGAAATGTCCCATGCCGTGAATATATTCGCTTGACAATCAACAATGAAGAAATGTCACATACCGTGAATACCGTGGCTTGACAATCAACAATGAAGAAATGTCACATACCGTGACTACCTTGGCTTGACATTAAACAATGAAGACATGTCACATGCCGTGAATACCTTGGCTAGAAAATCAACAATGAAGAATTGTCAAATACCGTGAATACTTTAGCTAGAAAATCAACAATGAAGAAAAGTCGCATACCTTGAATACCTTGGCTCGACAATCAACAATGAAGAAATGTCACGTACCGTGAATACCTTGGCTCGACAATCAACATTAAAGAAATATCACATATAATGAATACATTGGTTCGACAATCAACATTAAAGAAATATCACATATAATGAATACATTGGTTCGACAATCAACAATGAAGAAGTGTCACATGCCGTGAATACCTTGGCCCGTGAATACCTTCGCTCCCGTGTGTTGCCGGGGCCCACAAGGGAAGCAAAGAATAGCAACACTGTAGCCTACCACGCATGTCGTAAGAAGCGACTAAGGAGGCTATGGTTCCGTCGCCCTGCTACTGAGTGAGTGCGTGGCGCGACACTGTGAGCTGTGAGTTTCGTGTGAAATGCTTTGAATCTGCCCGAGGTTTTTTGGAACGTGACTGCATGTTCGGAGTGATGGGAGCTGGCTATGTCCCAGAGTTGACCGGTTTTTGCCTTATGCAGAAATGCGTGGCTGCTGGGCTTCTGGTTGACTGCCACTGCCATTGACGATGAACTGTATTTTCGTGGACTGTGTGGGTGAACATCTAGGAAAGATCCAGATGGGAAAATGACTGCCGATTCCATCAGAGATAAACTGGATGTTTCGTGGGGGACTTTTGTGTTGACATTCTGGCGGCGGCATTATGCACAGTGTATCTGTGCGGGCTGTTGTTTGTCGAGACTCCTGTCTTTTCCACTTTTCACATTGGGCAGTGGGGAGCGTTTTATGTGATATTCACTGGCACAGGAACGGAGCATAATGGGGACGACCCGTTGCTGTGAAGTTGGAACCGTGACTAACTAACTAACTAACTAACCTTGGCTCGACATGTAGATTACGCTCGGCGTGTGCATTACCAGTGTCCTTCGCCATCAAGCGAACGCACTCCGACTTCTGAGGTACTTTTAACGTCCGCAGGTCAATGACAAGAAGTCAAAATTTTAGCCCAATTGATCGGTGTAGGTTGAACCCGCTACCTCGGCATCAGCATACCGGATGTTTCAGAACGAGCGCTCGTATCCATTCGGCCAGGCTGACCAGCATGCATAGGTTACACAGTAGTGAGTTTTTATGACAAAACACCAGCAAGCAGATTAGATTGACATTTGTGAATACACGCATCTTTCATATGGCAACAAATGGATGTTAGTCATGGACCATTTCATCATCACTAAAGAAGACAGTCGGGGATTTTGAATGTAAATGCTACAGAAAAATGGTTACAGTAGCGTACATGAAAAAGAAGAACCATATTCACATTCTACAAGAACTGAACATAAAAGAAAACAGTCACAAACAGTTTCATGTCTCGGAAATTGAACTACTTTGATGGTATTAAACATCCCAGGGGGTTGGAAAGTACAGTGATGGAGAGCATGGTTCCTGGAAGAAAAGGTAGTGGTCGACCAGCAGAATAATGGGCACGACATTGCAGACACTCTGGGCATGAGCTGCGCGAGGCAGGGGCACCCTTACGGCGAGTCATGATAAAAGGGACTTTCTGGAAAGCACCTTCTACACGGTGATGACTATTAGTATAGTGGTGTAAATCATGAAAATAATTCACCCTTAATTCTTATCAGTGAATCAAAACCCAGAAGAGAAAACTCACGCGCCACACTTCACGTCCCTTCATGAAGCTGGTGGAAAAAGACAGACGTAAATTTCTATAATATAGGTTGTGTTTTTAATGACTGTGCAGGTATATTCTCGTGAGTAACCTGCACGAGAATCGGTAGCTGTTCTCGCCACATTGGTAACTTACAGGGTATGTGAGCTGGTCGCTCAGAAAGCAATGGAAACTACTGAGCATAATCTTGCCTAGTACATCAACAGCAGCTGAAAAATGCTGGTGTTGACTGCAACGTCATGTAAGAGATATGCAACATTAAAAACAAGTGTTTGAAAATATTGCCGGTCCAAGTTTTGTATTTAATCTTTGTAAAACATAATAGATAAATACAAAATTTGGACCGGCAATATTTTCAAACATTGCACAGCCATTAAAAGCTGCGGGACGTGCAGCCTGAATTGAAACACCTAACAACAAATAACAACCCTACACACAAAATGTGAGCCACGGTATGGCAGTGACTTGCACGCTTGCCTGCCGCTCCGGTGGTCATGTGTTTGAACCCTAGATTTTGAAAAATAGTCCTGGCCTCCCAGATCGACCCAGACTAAAATGGTACCTGAAAATGTACTGGGAATTCCCGGCAGGCTAGGGCGTTACTTGTTTTGGCACCCTCTGGAAACTCCATGGCAAGAGAGGCGAGAACGGGTGATTACATCAAAATACAGAAACATGAATGACATGTCTGGTCATCAGAAGTAAAGGCGGCCGGCGTGACATTTGCCACAACACCTAGCCAGCGCCGATGAGTCTGTACAAGTATAGGGCTAGCACTGTGTACACAATAGATGTAATGTGTGTACAAGAGTCTTTCACTTTTACTGATCACACAAAGAAGTCAACACGTGTGAATCTTGTAATACAAAGATGTGGTTGCGGTTGATACTACAGAGTTCGTGCAATGTGTGAATAATGTTTGATGGAGGCGATTGAGACATAACTGTAAGTGTCCGTGTATAGTACAGGCGATTCTTTACAAATAAAAAATCAAATGTAAACAGTCTGTTCCACACTGAAGTCATCAATGCCATTTAGCGATAAAGAAAACATTATAAGTTCCATCATTCATCCAACCTCTAAAGTCGGAGTGGGTTCGTCCGATGGCGAAAGGCACTGGTAATAAGTAAAGCTAATCCACATGCAAAATTCAGTCCAGTGCTACTAGAAGAAGTTTGTACGGACTATATTTGAGTTCAAAGCGAGCGAGCCCAGCATAAAATAATAATACAAAAAATAATTCATCCTGTGGCTTGTCCTCTGAAGAGCAACTCTTGGATATTTAACAGCCCCCCCCCCCCACCCCATAACAGCCCTTTGAAATTTGTCTCTATCAAAAGCCAGATGTCTTGTCTCTATCACTGTCATGTACAACTTTTCTTTCACATACCGAATCCAACATTGTTATGACCTTTGTCTTCTCCCTCTTTCCGGTACACTTCCTCTCATAATGATCTGTTCTAGATTTTCATGTCTGTGTTTATATGTTCTAAATATATTTTGTTGGCGCTCACTCGATTTGAACTCAAGCATAGTCCATAAACACTATCACTGGACTGAATTTTGCTTGCAGATTAGCTTTCTCTATAACCAGTGTCCCTTGCCATTAAGCGAACTCACTCCGACTTCAGAGGTATTTGTAATTTACGTAACAAAGTCAAGAACGAGAAGTCAACATTTTACACCAGCTGATCGGTGTAGACGTTAAACCCCTTACCTCGGCAACAGCACACCGGATGTTTAAGAACACGCGTTCCTATACATTCGGCCATGCTAACCTTCTGCATATTTCATTGTCTTCATTCTTGTCTCTCTTAACAACGAGTCTACTTTAATACTGAGTTCTGGTAGTCTCCTTCAATACTGAGTTCTGGTTGTCTCCTTCAATACTGAGTTCTTGTTGTCTCATTCAATACTGAGTTCCGGTTGTCTCCTTCAATGCTGAGTTCTTGTTGTCTCATTCAATGCTGTGTTCTTGTTGTCTCCTTCAATACTGTGTTCTTGTTGTCGACTTCAATACTGAGTTCTGGTTGTCTCCTTCAATACTGAGTTCTGGTTGTCTCCTTCAATACTGAGTTCTGGTTGTCTCCTTCAATACTGAGTTCTGGTTGTCTCCTTCAATACTGAGTTCTGGTTGTCTCCTTCAATACTGAGTTCTGGTTGTCTCCTTAAATACTGAGTTCTGGTTGTCTCCTTCAATACTGAGTTCCGGTTGTCTTCTTCAATACTGAGTTCTGGTTGTCTTCTTCAATACTGAGTTCTGGTTGTCTTCTTCAATACTGAGTTCTGATTGTCTCCTTCAATACTGAGTTCTGGTTGTCTCCTTCAATACTGAGTTCTGGTTGTCTCCTTCAATACTGAGTTCTGGTTGTCTTCTTCAATACTGAGTTCTTATTGTCTCATTCAATACTGAGTTCTGGTTGTCTCCTTCAATACAGAGTTCTGGTTGTTTTCTTCAATACCGAGTTCTGGTTGCATAGATCTGATTTTCTCGTGTTCGCTCAATGAACTTTCAATACTCTTCTGTAACATGGTCAGCGACTATAGCTTGGAGGTAGTGAACGCAGATTCGCAATAGATACACACCAGGTTCGGAGCCAGCAGCTGTTGAATTGGATACAGATCGCTTTGTGCTGATTTTCACAACGCCTGGAGCATCAGTGTTCAGAAAGCATTGGCAAACTACTGAAACGTCAAATTGCCAAGAAAATCACCAATATCCAATAATTGCTGGGGTTGATTACTGTGACATATTTCCCAGTCACGTCACTTTTTCCGATATTCAGCATGACCAGAATAGAACTCCATATAGGAGAGGTTTTCATCAGCCATTTCAAAACTAAGTGAGACGCGTGGGCGATTTGAAAAGAAGAGAAATGATTGGTTGTAGCCAACTCAGACACCCACCAGACCCACTGAGGCAGAATTGGCGGTGAAAGGCCAGTCATTCCACGTAAAACCTTGATCATGGCCACTAGCATTTTTTGAAAGTTGCTGTGTTCTGGGTCTCCTCAGACAAGCTTGACCTGAAATATGTGCTAAGATGATCCATGATGTTAAGATGGGCGGTGTACATGTAAGCTTTGCAAAATGAATGCTGTTCATTCAGTCCTGATGACTTGCTGACTTGCTGACAGACAGTGGTTGAGGTATTTTGACATTGTCTATATCCTACCAGGTCAAATCTTATTTCAGCTTCTCAGTATGCATCCATCACCATCCCAATCCTCCAGTAGATGGACCCTGAGAACATGTCTTTAATTATGTTGGAGATGTTGGAGACTGCCAGTATAAACCATACCATGCGTGGCTCAACTTGCGTGAGGACCCTGAAGGAGAAATTTCCCTAAGAGATTTAAAGGACCAGATGTACTACCAAGTTATGTACCTGTTCCCCAGGAGAGAAATTGACATTTAATATATTTTAGGAGTACATCTCATGTTGCGCCTTGTATTGTTTTACATTTTATGATACATTGTTTTGTTCTCACAACCAATGATAGTCAATTTTGAGTAAAATGCTATGTCTCAGTCCAACTTGCTCTCCAACTTTTGATTGACATTATAAATTTGTGTTATGAATCAAGCTTTGTGTGATTTCTTGATGACTGATGGCAAAATTGTTTGTTCTGCTCACACTGTGAATTGTCTGTGACAACATTGTTTGTTCTGCTCACACTGTGAATGTTCTGTGACAAAATTTTTTGTTCTGTTCACATTTGGCGTGTTTTGTGACAATAGCGTTTGATCTGTTTACACAATAACTGTTCTGTTATAACATTATATGTTCAGTACATATATTAGATGAATATAGACTCATGGAGACTCCATGAGGGCGGATAAACTCACACTAGACCTTTTCCATTCTAGAGGATGTAATCATCTTTAGGGATAGTGATAAACTTCCGTGGTCTCCATTCCTTCCACAGAAGCCTATATTTCTAGATGTCGTGTAGGATACTTTCTTTATCTATAGTTGTCCTCACGTGGAGGTAAACGAGCCAATTTCTAGGCTTTCTGCAGAAGACACCAATATTTGAACCATCCCAACCGGGATACCCTTATCCATATCTTAGTCTATTTATTTTCCACCTCACAATTACCACGTTCTGTAAAAGACAAGCAGCTAACATTAACTGTTACGTATATATTCACAACGGATATAGTCTTTCCAGCTGTGTTGTTAAATATCCCAGTTTTGCACCCACATACCGCCACAGGAAATATACGTACTCTTTGCGTTCCGATGTTGGTTGTTCTACCTATCCCAATCAATAAAGGGTTTAATTGCTTTAGTTTTTATGGAGCAGTGTTTGTTCTACTTTTGAAGACTAGGGTGAGGAAATCGGGCGACAGCCAGTTCTAAACACCCTGATCAATATAAGATTCACTGCTCTACTTTTTCTTATGCCAGATTTCGTGACAGTCACAGACAGCATGTTATTGACGTACCTCTATTGATTTATTGTTGTTGTATGCTGAATTATTAGAAGAACAATCATATTGTCAAATCCAGTTATAAAATGTAATATTTCATTGTATTAGGATGTATCATTATATTTTAAACAAGTAATATTATTTACTATTTAATTTAGTGTATTCTATGTCTGCTGTTCGTATTGTCGTTTCAAATAATACATGTTCAGTGTTTGTTTTGCCGTTTCACATCTTTAAAATGTTTTGTATTTGTCTATTGACATATGTTATTGACATTGGTTTGTTTCAATATTTATCCTCTTCTCAAGTTGTGATGGTTGAAATGGTATTAACTCACATGATTGTTTTATGTTTTTAAAATACCCCCAGCTCCCATGATTTCAACATTGTAATGTTCTGTTTATATTCGTCACTTTATAGTGTTTGTGTGTGTGTGTGTGTGTGTGTGTGTGTGTGTGTGTGTGTGTGTGTGTGTGTGTGTGTGTGTGTGTGTTATCAAGGAGCTATTCCCCCCAAAAAATGTTGGTAACATTGTGGCCAGCAAGCTTGCTTGCCAAGAGCGTGATATCTGCTGTGGCAGGTTAAGGTGTTACTAATTTGCCGTCCTATGGGAATTTAATGACAAGATATAAATGAGCTGCTGACAACATAAAGATACAAACAAATTAATTAACATGTTCAGAATGATCAAGAAGCAATAGCATGGTGTAAACAAGCAACACAATATTGGATTGTAAGAAGATATAAAACATAGAAGATAAGAAAACGAAGCTCCATACCTGGCATTTGCATGAAGAGATGAAGATTTCACATAAGACAGGGCATATTTGCTTAGCAGATTGTTTTGGAGATCGGGGAATAAAGTATTTATTTGGTGAGAATGAAATATCAAAAAGCGGTTTAGGAAAAATGATGGATGAAATAATCTGTGTAGATGAAAGCCGCATTAAGAACTGAAGAACACTCTACAAAATAGCATTCATCATCATCATGTAGCAGATCGTTTGCAAGAACATGACTCTCACCAGGACCAGATGAAAGACTCTCGATCTGTTCCTAGTTACCCTACCACACGCATTTTCAAGCCTAGGGTATCTTTAATGTCACGCGCCCTCCTTTGTTTTGGTCGATCCTTGCCTCGTCTTTCAGAAACCATGTTTTCCATTACTATTCTTTCTAAGCCAATGTATGCAAACTATTGCAGCTTCAAAGACATGATCCAGTTGATGTTCATGTCAGCAGTTAAAGTACGGGAACACAGTTAAAACACTTGGGAAATAAAAGCAGACACAACTCCCGTGTAAGAAATATCCTGACTGCAGCAGGATATTACAATATATTAAAATATATAAAGAAACAAATTTCTGCGGGCACACAATAGAAACAATCAAAAATACACACCCAACGTGGGTTTCAGTCAAGGTAAACAGAATAATCAACGTAGGGGGAAATAGTTGAAAATAGCATACTAATATAATAACAACTAAGACACGTATCAATAAAACAAGTATGAATAAAACATAATATAACTGTCCGATCCTTCGGTAGTCAATATATTTGTCAAGAACAATACAAACATAAATACAAGTAAATTAATATGAAATTAAACTACACAATTAACGTACATTAAAACATAATATAAATATTCATGAAGAGAAAGGTGAAGCATGAGTGCGTGACTTTCGTCGATAGCAATAATGTGGAGAAGTATAAGTGGGAAATCTGGACTAAAGAAGTAAACATGGGCAAAGTCACACCGATGGGGACTAGAGAAGTAAACATGGGCAAAGTCATACCGATGGGGACTAAAGAAGTAAACATGGGAAAAGTCATACCGATGGGGACTAAAGAAGTAAACATGGGCAAAGTCACACCGATGGGGACTAGAGAAGTAAACATGGGCAAAGTCACACCGATGGGGACTAGAGAAGTAAACATGGGCAAAGTCATACCGATGGGGACTAAAGAAGTAAACATGGGCAAAGTCACACCGATGGGGACTAGAGAAGTAAACATGGGCAAAGACACACCGATGGGGACTAGAGAAGTAAACATGGGCAAAGTCATACCGATGGGGACTAAAGAAGTAAACATGGGCAAAGTCACACCGATGGGGACTAGAGAAGTAAACATGGGCAAAGTCACACCGATGGGGACTAGAGAAGTAAACATGGGCAAAGTCACACTTATGGGGACTAAAGACGTAAACATGGGCAAAGTCACACCGATGGGGACTAAAGAAGTAAACATGGGCAAAGTCACACACGGGGACTAGAGAAGTAAACATGGGCAAAGTCACACCGATGGGGACTAGAGAAGTAAACATGGGCAAAGTCACACCGATGGGGACTAAAGACGTAAACATGGGCAAAGTCATACCGATGGGGACTAGAGAAGTAAACATGGGCAAAGTTACACCGATGGGGACTAAAGAAGTAAACATCGGCAAAGTCACACAGATGGAGATTAAAGAAGTAAACATGGGCAAAGTCACACCGATGGGGACTAAAGAAGTAAACATGGGCAAAGTCACACCGATGGGGACTAAAGGAGTAAACATGGGCAAAGTCACACCGATGGGGACTAGAGAAGTAAACATGGGCAAAGTCACACCGATGAGGACTAGAGAAGTAAACATGGGCAAAGTCACACCGATGGGGACTAGAGAAGTAAACATGGGCAAAGTCACACCGATGGGGACTAGAGAAGTAAACATGGGCAAAGTCACACCGATGCGGACTAGAGAAGTAAACATGGGCAAAGTCACACCGATGGGGACTAGAGAAGTAAACATGGGCAAAGTCATACCGATGGGGACTAGAGAAGTAAACATGGACAAAATCACACCGATGGGGACTAAAGAAGTAAACATGGGCAAAGTCACACCGATGGGGACTAGAGAAGTAAACATGGGCAAAGTCACACCGATGGGGACTAAAGAAGTAAACATGGGCAAAGTCACACCGATGGGGACTAAAGAAGTAAACATGGGCAAAGTCATACCGATGGGGACTAGAGAAGTAAACATGGGCAAAGTCACACCGATGGGGACTAGAGAAGTAAACATGGGCAAAGTCATACCGATGGGGACTAGAGAAGTAAACATGGGCAAAATCACACCGATGGGGACTAGAGAAGTAAACATGGGCAAAGTCACACCGATGGGGACTAGAGAAGTAAACATGGGCAAAGTCACACCGATGCGGACTAGAGAAGTAAACATGGGCAAAGTCACACCGATGGGGACTAGAGAAGTAAACATGGGCAAAGTCATACCGATGGGGACTAGAGAAGTAAACATGGACAAAATCACACCGATGGGGACTAAAGAAGTAAACATGGGCAAAGTCACACCGATGGGGACTAGAGAAGTAAACATGGGCAAAGTCACACCGATGGGGACTAAAGAAGTAAACATGGGCAAAGTCATACCGATGGGGACTAAAGAAGTAAACATGGGCAAAGTCACACCGATGGGGACTAAAGAAGTAAACATGGGCAAAGTCACACCGATGGGGACTAGAGAAGTAAACATGGGCAAAGTCATACCGATGGGGACTAGAGAAGTAAACATGGGCAAAGTCACACCGATGAAGAAGTTAAAGAATAACCATTTTATGGACATTATATGATATGATAAAAGACAGGAGGGTAGACAGATGTAACAGGGGAAAAGATGACCTAAGTTAATCAATGGCACTATTTAAGAGTTGACAACATCATAACTTCGTGGACAAATTCAGGAGTTAACTGGTAGAAGCTTGAATGCAGCGTGAAGCAACAGAACAGGGAGTTGTAGAGACTCATTACAGCTAACCTTGAATGTTGAAATGGCACTGCTGACCACTGAACAAGAAATGTCCCTGGAACAAGAAGTAATATACTGAAAAAGACATTGTGACCACATGGTACAGTGGACAACAGAAAACAAGACACGTACATGTATATCTTAAGGGATAGTGAATTAAACGTGGTCTAGGATCGAAGCTCCGATAGGCGGGCAGTTAGAGCATTGCTTCGCTGATCCGACAGCTTCTGTAGCTTGCCTTGTTCCAGACGTATTTGTGTTACCTTTCGTCTGGAGGAGAATAAGCAGATGGAGAGATGAATCATGCGGCATGGGCAACACGTGGTCTCTAAATTCAGCCCAGGCTTTGTGCTATGGAGAGGTGTATCTCCATTTTACAAGCTATTGTTTGCAAGACGGCAAGGTGACGGCCAGACAATGAATTAAAAGCACCCCATGCTTGCTAAGTGATTCGAGTGTGCGCCAGGAAGTTAAGACGTGCTGGCATTGACCTGAACCAATACTGAAGATCCACAAGTCAAAAAGTTGCTTTAACTGGGTACCATCTTATGCCGATATTTATTATTATTATTATTATTATTATTATTATTATTATTATTATTATTATTATTATTATTATTATTATTATTGCGCTCTCACGCTTTTAACTCAAGCGTAATCCACAAACACTACTTCTAGTAGTGCTGGGCTAAATTTTGCGTGTGGACGAGTTTTCCCTATTAACAGTGTCCCTCGCCTTCAAGCGAACCCACTCCGACAAATAAGGGACCCTGTTACATGCCTCAAGGAGCATGGGGAACATGCAGCTAGACCCATATTTTAGACCAATCAGCACTCGGTGGGTGGCAT